>NSMO01014332.1:0-59824 GCA_002588565.1 Coelastrella sp. UTEX B 3026 | reverse complement strand
TGATGGTTGCCATGGCCATGTTGCAGCACAAGCACTGCTGCACACGTGGGTGAAGCGCTGATGAAGCTTGCTAACCCTGCTGTACCTGCTTTGCTGCTGCTCCAGCGGCATCTTCGACAGCATCCTCACCATCGTCCTCATAGCCAGCATCATCGTCAGCTTCATCTGCAGTCATGAAGCAGCACTGTTTGCAGTGGGAGGTTTGGTTACTACGTGTGCAGGCGCTCTCACTGCTGGTGTGCACGCTGGCTCCTGTCATTGACAGTGACTTTCTTAGCAGTACTGCTTTTGATGGGGGATTATAAAAGCTTGTGCAAGCTTGTGGTGACCAGGACCCGGGTGGTGAGCAAGTTGCTGTGTCAGGGAGGCTCAGCCCACCTTTGCTGGACCCCTTGCCCTGCAGCTTTTGCAAGGCTTCCTTGTATGTGTGATCCACACGCTTTGAGTAGATGGTGACTCCAGCATCCAAGCCTCCGCTGATCTTCTGGAAGTTGAAGGCAGATTGGCTTGCGACTTGACCGGCCAGTACAATGTTGGGCAAGTGCTGTATGAGGTTCAGCTGCCAGACATTCTTATCTGTGATCTTGTTTTCTGCTGCAAGCTTGATGCACTGCTCAAACATGGCATTGAGGGCCTCGGTAGAGAGTGTAGGCCTGGCTGCATCGTGCTCCTGTTCCACGAACGTGTCTGCTAGGGACTTGCGCAGAGCTTCAGAGCGCCTGCAGACATGTGGCAGGTCCTATTGAGCTTGCAGATGCAGCTTCTGCTGGACGTCTCAGGTAGAGAGTTTATCTGTCCCTCCCTCGCATCTATCGCCATATCAGTCTCTTCACCTTTTGCGTCTAGCGCTTGCTATCTCAGCCTTGTCATTGTTGGGTGTGAGCCCAGACTGCAGCAGCAGTACGCTGTATGAGGCCCCAGCCTACTGCAACCGCAGCACATCAGCACCTGAGGCATCCAATCACCTGGGGAGTTTTGGTTACATGCGTTTTCCGTTTTGAGCTGGGTGTACACTGATCACGGCGAAAGCTACGGTGCACAGGAGTAGACATCGCTCTCAACAGGTCGCCTAGCTAACACGCCGGTCATTTACGCTGCGCAATGTTCATGCCCCAACCAATTGAGTTCACGTTCAAATATAGTTGGAAGGTGGTGCAGAAACCCGTAAGACAGCCCAAGACACACCAGTAATGTGACAGACGGCACGAAAGGTCCTCCCAAATGCAATACTTTGCAGCAAAAACACTGCGTAGTGTCTGGGACGGTGCCGAAAACATCGGGATTTCAAAATCTGACAAATGTAACACGCACAACAACACTGCGCTGGACAGCTTTCACAGCTGCACCTCTTGCCCTCGTGTACTGCATCAACAAACAGGGTGCTGTGTTGTGCTCAAACTCTACAAGCCGCACCGTGCCTGTCGGTTGGCCATGCTCGGCCCGGCCGGTGAGCTCAATTGAGTAGCACGCCCGCACACCGAGTGTGACCTTGGGGCTGCAGCTGTTTCACATCATCGCCTCGCACTGGATAGCCAGGGGTACCTGCCAGGGCGACATTGATGCTGTGCTGCCGCCAAGGCCCAATTTGGCTCTGAGCAGCAGAACAGAAAGTTTGGGTTGCTGCCTGCCCTACTGGATCTGTGCAGTGACAATAACTCACTCACTAAGCTACGAACCAAGGCCCTTGACCCCAAGGTATGCAAGCACCATGCTACTGAGTTGCGCCGAGCCGAAGTTGGTAACTGCTGCATTGATGTATTACGTAATGATTACGGCAGCCTGCCGCTGCATTGCTCTCAACCATCCCTGGACTGGCTGTCACAGCATTTCGACATAGGGGCTACCAATTCGCATCCTGCTGCCGTGAGCGGAGCACCTCCACTCCATCCAGCAGCAGGGCTGCCGCCGTGTGCAGTGGCACCACATGCAGCGCTTGAGGTAGCTGTCTGTCTTTGTGCTGCCAAGTCGTCTCAATCTTGGCCCATTACACTGATATCCAGTGCCGAGGCTCAAGATGTGATATCCTGAGGAGAGTGAAAGCTGTCTGCACAGGTTTTTTCTAATGGCTGCAGATTGTAGTCCAACAGACTGAGCAAGATGGCAATGCACCTAAGCCGGGCAGTGCTACTCGTGCAGTAGGGCAGCCAATAGGGCTGTACCTCCTGAAGCGCAGCGATAACCTCCATCTAGCAAGTGAATGCTCTAGCATTGTTGCATTGGCAACGCTGATGCTGTTGCTGGGATTTGCACAGCAAGATATAACAGCACCGGGTGCTATAGTACAATACATTGATACCACATGTGGTACCAAGGCTCTTGCAACCTTCTGGTGCGTTCTGCCAATGCAGAGTGGAGAGCCATGCATTGTCTTATGAAGAGAGTGCAAATAGATAGGTGTTTCTCATGAAAGTCCTTTCTTCGACTCCGGCGGACCAAAATGCGACTTCTGCGCTTATTACGTTCCACGCGGAGGGCTGTACCGTCACAGCCCCAGTAGTGTGTCACAGCCCCTTGGACCTGCTGAATTCTTTCTGTAGCTTACATAATACGAGTGTTACTGACTATCTAGTGGTAAACACAAGCTGCATGCGTATCCAAGGTCCCACCCTCCGGGACCAGCGGCGAATCGGGGCCGTTGCATGTTGACAAGCCTGATGCCACATGAGTCACGTCGTATACAAGAGCTTCGACGCACAGCAGATCTATCTCTATGCTGCCATATGCGCTTTGCGGAGTCTGGTTCAAAAGCAGATACTGTCAAGCGACCTCACAGCGCGCGGTTTCGTTCACAACTGCATTATAGTGCTGTGGGACTTTGTGGGGCGCACAACACATACAACGGCCCCCTCTGCAGCCAAGTAGGCTTGATACGCGTGCACGGATCGCCCCAAAAGCTACTCAGGTTGTAGCGTCCAGCAGCTGCAGCCATGCAGTCGATTCGGTCCATGCAGCGCAAGCGCAACATACATAAGGTGCGGAAAACGTTACCAAGCGGCTGTCGATCAAACAACACCTTCCGAAGCTGACCAGTGTGTATTCGGCTGCAATCTTGGATGCTGTTCAGCGGGGCAGTGCATCAGCAGCTGCAGCCAGTACTGCAGCCTCATCCCCATAGTGCATCAGTCAGCCTGCAGCTACGTGACACTCTTGAGCAGCGGCCTCTGGCAGTGTATCATTTTAATAGTCATGCATACGTTCTCCTCTGAAGGCAGGGGCTTCTTGTAAGGGACGCACTGCCAAGCAGTCAACAGGCTGCACTGAACTTCAAAGTGAATACTAAGCACAACAGCAAGGGCAGTGCTGTATTTGGGCTGACACTACATTAGCCTTCGTCTGAACACGTTTTCTTATCATGTGTGCAGCATCCAACACTGTCTGACACGCACCATACTGCTGCTACTGCTACTGCTTTGCTACTGCTGTTCTAAAGATTCAAAGTACTGTAGGTACTAGAAAAGGCCGTCGGGGTCGCAACCTCGCGCTGAGACCAGATGAGCCGGCAGCTGTCCATGAGCTTATGGCGGAAGATGCCCAACCGAACTTACGGGTTTGGCAGGTACGCCAAGATACGGTCTGATTCACTAGGCCACTCCACTGCTGTGACAGGACCGTGTGCAGGGATGGGTGGTGCAAACAGCTTCAACCGAAAGCACTATGCACCCTCATTGGCTTTGCCAGTTTTGCATGTTGAGTGGTAGTCACCAAGCGGCAGTATTACGCGGCCCTGTGCAGGGTTTGCAGCAGAAAAGGAATGCAATCCAGAAACAGGTATTGTCAGATCTGTGATACCTGGTTTGATGGGTATGCTTCAGCACATACACACTAGGGCACTACGTGAACACACAGCAGTCAAGCCATGGGCCATGCTGCGCATGCTGTTGAGGCCTTAACCACGCCAATGCTGTATCAGCATCAGTAGCGCCACTTGCCACTGTTGTTGCTGCCGTTGTACAGATGTATGAAGAAGCTGAGGAGTTTGAAGACAGCCTGTTGAGCTTCAAGGAGCTCCTGGTCAACTTCGAGAAGGCAACAGATGGTAAGCTGGATTTCTTGTTGACTACTGTGGTCAAAATGATTTCAAAATTGGGCTGCAGGTTTCCTTTCTGCAGCCCATGGTGCCAATTGGCAGATTGGCTACCTATGCCTTGGTATGACTCATCATCCAGGGCTCTTGTCTCCGACACATGGGACGTGGCTGGTCCACAATCATTGGGCAACTTTGTATCAAAGGCTAGTCAGTTGGCCTTTCAAAGTTGGCCATTGAGTCAAGGAGCTGTTTGTTGATTGTGTGGTGCTGCTGCTGGAGGGACGGGTTGTGTTGGTGTAGGTGTAC
Source organism: Coelastrella sp. UTEX B 3026 (assembly GCA_002588565.1). Taxonomy (NCBI): domain Eukaryota; kingdom Viridiplantae; phylum Chlorophyta; class Chlorophyceae; order Sphaeropleales; family Scenedesmaceae; genus Coelastrella; species Coelastrella sp. UTEX B 3026. The sequence goes on along the minus strand of NSMO01014332.1, from coordinate 55,491 downwards.
GTATGCATATGCCTTTATGTACTACTCATCAATGAGTCAAAGCTGGTCTACAACAACAGGTTGGAGCACCATCAGTCATGCACAGCGTGGCACGTCAGCATCTGCTCTCGATAGTCCATGTCTGAAACGTTCCTGGGCACTGGTGTGGTTGCCGGGCTGCTCCTGCGAGTATCACAGATTTGATGAGCATGTGTCGAACACATCCAGCCATCAGTGGCACACAACATTTGATTCACAACCTCCTGCAGCAACTTGTTGGGTGAAACGACTGCTGCTACCGTGTCCTGCTGCGCATGAAGCTTTCAACGCCCGCCTCTGCCCCATGCATGCAGTATCAAACCGCTGGTCTCACTGCTGCTGTTGATAATCTCCAAAGTTGCTGAATATTTGACCGTGAAGCGCTACTGCACGTTCTGTCAGGCAGTGGGCCTGCCCATGCTGCCAAGGCCTGTGCAGCTGCAACACTTTATAGCGTCGCTGCTGCTGTTGCTGCAGAGTTTCTGCTGCGCCTGGAGCCCATCATGCGTGCTCCTCTGCCCCGTGTGTGGGACGCTGTCGAAGGTGGACTAGCAGAACCAACTCGTGCCACAATCAGTCACGCACACCAACACACAGTGGGTGGTGACATCAGCATTGCTGGCCTAGAGGAGGCCAGGAGTCACTTCCATAACCAGATTAGGGGACATGTGATAAGGCCGCTGGACCAATGGAGAGAAGCTTTGGATGTTGTGGAGGTACAAGCTTCAATCCCTGCACCATGTGTTGTAGCTTTTGTTCGTACGTTGTGATACCAGTCATGCACATCAGCTGGTGGTGCCGGCATGGTTGGCCAAGGGGAAGCTAGAGCCACTACTGTTGTAAAACAGAGGGCGTGTTGTTAGGCCCCGGACCACAGCAATTGCAAAGCTTTGCAATTGCTGCTGCTGCTGTTGTTCTTTCTGCAGCAGTAAGAAAGCCTGCCTGCTATGAAGTGTAGCTGCTTGGTTGGCTGTAACAGCCATAAGAAATCATATTGCTGTCGCTGCTGCAATTTTTCCTGCAGGACGTCCTGCATTGAGAACACTTTAGTACGCGTGCATTGCAGCACAATTGTTGTAGTGGCATTCCCAGCCACTTGCTGCAGTCTGCGTAATTTGCATTTCCGTACAGTGCATTTTCCATCGTTCACGTGACCATGCTTCTGATGACAAGCTTACCCTGCTGCTGCTGCTGGTGATGATATTATCTTTGCAGAAAGAGCGTCTTCCCGCTCTGAAGAATCTGCGCAAACGTGTCTTGAAGCACAGCCGCTCAGTTGGTCGCTACAGTGCCCGCTATCAGAGGCAAGTTGCTGAATCAGGTGGCGGGACCTCTGGTGCTCTGATCCCTGTCAGTGGAGGGGTACAGAAACCAGGAGGAGTCAAGTGAGTTGGTGCGATGCGTGTGATTCTTGATAGGTTGCTTGAATCATTGTGATCCCAATGTATGATAATCTAAAATATAGTGTACTAGTATAATATACACATTACACTCAAACACTGACTGCTGAAGGTCTGCATTGTTGGGTAAGTCCAGAATCTGCGCAGCAGCGTACGACACAGTGCACCCACCAGCATGCAACACCTCACAGCATGTGCCACTGACAAGCATTCCAATCTGTCATGCATTGCACCCCTTGCATTGTGTGTCAGCATGTTAGTAACATGCTGTGTCATGCATTGTGTCCACAGGGGTCTGTTTGGCGCTTGTACTCGGCCCCGCTCCAACACCCCGAGCCGTATGCCGCGTGATGAGTACAGCAGTGCCAGTGAGAGTGACACCGAGTCTGATGTTGCACGTATGGTGGCCTCTGAGGACGCTGGGATGAGGCTCAACTACAAACACAGAAAGCTAGATGGTAAGCAATGCACAGGTCTTAAGCCGCAGACCCTACAGCTGTTGCTCGCGGTGATGACAGCGGTTGCCTTGCATGGGCCCACAAAATGGGCTCATCTCAGCTGCTGGTATGCTCTCTGATGCATGCTTGTCAAGAGACATTTGGTCAGTGCCTAACGCTGTTATCAATGTGTTGCTAATTCATGCCTGTCAACATATCAAGGTGAGGTATCCACGTGTAACAACCCTCTCTCAAAGAAAAAGCCGTGATCACCCTGTTGCTGATTGGTGTCTGTAAACACCTAAAGCCGATATCACTGGGTTGCTAATATTTGTCTGCAGCTGCTCGTGGTGACTACTTTGAAGCTGAGCGTGTTGTGGCTGAACAGCTGGAAGGGCTGTGCCGTGATGGAGCATGGTTGAAGAGCTACATGGTGGCTGCACTACTGCTGAACAAGGAAGCAATGCAGGTGAAACTGGGTAAATTTTACAACTGGAAATTTGAAATCTTGAATTGCTAGTGATTGTTGAATTGGGTTTAGGGGTGAGGGTCGAGCCTCGGCCCTGCTGTCACTGCTGCTGCTGTCAGCTGTGTCTTTATTAAGCCTCTGGGAATGGGAGGTCTGTCTGCATTTTCAACTGCATGGATACAAGCCACTGCACTAATGGCTTTCTGAACTTGTTGCATCAGCACCAGTGAAGTATCTACATGACTGCTGCTGCCTCTGCTGTACTGCAGATGTCTGTGGTGTCCATGGGCAACACCAAGCAGCCGCTGCCTGGATTCACCAGCAGATATGCTGGACGCGTGGAGCACGGTATACTGAGAGATAATGTGGACCTGGTGGCAATGATGCCACCGGTATGCACCACTGACTGTTAGTAGCTTATGAATTGAAGGAGCTCTCAGAGGTTGCTCTTATCTTTTGTTAGGGATTGAAGCCGGTCCTGAGCCACAAGATATGGAATTTTCAGGCACCGTGTCAGGGTTGAAACATACCCCCTGCTTCTCTTGATAATTTAGCCTTCCACCTGCGTTGTCACACCCTCACACAGCATAAGGCTCCCATTATAATTCCGGCATGCATTTTTATTCTGCCCAACTTGGGCAGTGGCAGGCAGCATGCTTAGCAGCCTACCAATGTAATATATCAACCTCACTATCTGCTGCCAATTGTAGGAGCTGAAACGCCGGCCACCCATGGGCATGAGTGGTTCAGGCATTCACCCTTCAGAAAGAACTAGCCTGCTACCAGAGTCAGGCCTCCATGCACACAAAGGCACAGCTTCACCTATGGAGTTGTCAGCCCGGCCAGATAGCCATGCACTAGAATGGGTGCGACCCACACCAACCGGAGCATCAGCAGTACCCTTGGAAGCAGTACAGAGGGCTGGATTGGGCATCGAGGGCCGCGATCAAGGTGCTGCCGCACTCCCTGCTGCTGCTGCTGCTGGTGGCAGCAGCGGCAGGTACCTAGAGTACGATGTAGGCGGATCTGGAGTCCGCCGCACAACGTCCGCTCAGCGTCCGGCTCTCGGCGGCCGCGAGGATGAGGGAGTAACCCGCGACAGGGATTACTACGCCGGTGATGAGTCATCACGCTTAGCTGGCGTAACACCCGAGCCAGCAGATCGCGGTGGTAGGGTCTGGGGTTCAGGGGGAGTCAGTACTGGTGGGGACCTGAGGTCCGGGGTTCAAACCCGACCGGCCGAGAGACAGATCGTCGAGCAGGACCGCGAGGGTTTACGGGACAGGGGTCGGGGCGTGATGGGTGCTATTGCCAGCGCTGTAGAAGGCGCAGCAGAGACAGTAGCACACGCTGTGGGCTTGGGTGGCCACAACCGCGAGGAGCAAACTGCCAGAGACTCTGCTAGGGTTTCTGACAGCTCAGCGGCAGGGTTTAGGGCTGACAACCGTGATAGGGCTGACATCTCAAGCCCTAGGGATGTCTCAGGGTATAGTGATAGGGTCGGTGTGAGAGATCAGGGTTTCGGGAGTGGGGTGCGTGAGGATCTAAGCCCTGAGGTGTGTGGCCGGCGTGAATTCACTGTGGTTGAAGACAGGCCGATCGTGAAGGAGAGGGTCACCAAGATCATGGAGCACAGGCCAGTGGAAAAGAAGTTTGAGACTGCCTTGAAGTGAGTCAACAGTTAGTTTTCTCCCCCACCTGTGTGTGTCATTGGCTTGTGGTCAATACTTTTGGGTGCATGCTCGAGTGTTATACCTTTAGTGTTATAGCTTTGAAAGTTTCATGATATGACAATTGACTGGCTACCCTAATGAAAGCCTGTACATTGTGTACCTTGAGACAATAAACTCTAGTTCGAATCTGACAGCTGATGATTGTGTTTCCCCTTTGCTTAGCTCCTCAAACTGCTAGCGTTCAGGAATGCACAAACTTCTGCATTACAAAGTAGAATAGGCACACACTATACAGCAAACACTGTTACAGCATGCAGCATAGGCTAGGGTAGGCTAGACTAGTTTAGCTTAGGTTAGGCACTTGCTTTGTATACACGTTTTTGTAGGTATGTAGGTGAACAGGCACTGCCTGCTTCAGCTGAAGCCCAAGGTGACACCACACGTGTCATAAGCACGACTCCAGCAAGACCTGAACCTGAAATCCGTGATAGACGTGAATTCACAGAGGTAGAAGATAGGGCAATAGTAAAGGAGCGAGTAACAAAGTACCAAGAGAGCCGCCCTGTGGAGAAACAGTATGAAACAACTCTCAAGTAGGTTTTGGAGGGCAGCACAGCTGGGTGGTTCACCACTCCTGGGCTGTGGCTTGAACCCAAAACTGGGTCACAAGAACAGCACTACTTGGACCAATGATTTCAGCTGGGGGTATGCCATGGCAATCACTTTCTGGATTTCAGGCGGCTTTTGCTTTATGCAGCAAGGAAAAACAAGTCCCATCTGCTTGCATCGACAGCTGCTGCGGCAGTGGATCTTTTGTTGACAAATATACTCAACCCGGCTGCAGCTTGACGTCAGGTTGTCATTGCAACATGTTGTCTGACTCTGCTGCTGTGTTAGCTACCACTGGTTGGGATTTGGTTCACAGGGGGTCAACTAGTAAGCTTTTGCTTGACAAGGGAAAAGTAAGCTTTGCTTGTCAAGCAAAAAGGGGGTGCAAGTAGGTTTGCCCTCCAATCTTTGCATTCGCGCAACTGCCAAGTCAAGGTGAAGGCACATGTGTTGCAACTTGAGCTCAGTCCCAGCCACAGTAACAGTCTGCAGTGTCTCTCTTTACCGCCAGTCTTGCTGTTTTTATATCTGTGTGCAGGTATTCTGATATTTTCATCAAGCCCGAGGCGACGGTGCACCTCAGCCTGAACATGCACGCACAGCTGCTGCATCAATTCATATCTACCATTGGCCCATGTGTATGTGCAGATATGCCGGTGAAAACCACCAAGCAGGAGTACAGGGCACCTCAGCTTGCAGACGCACGTACAGCTGGGTATCAGTCAAATCTGCCATATGTATTGCTTGTCCTGCTTCTGTGTGTGGCAGGTTTGCTGGTGAAAACCATCAAGCAGGCAACACAGAGCACCTCGGCGAGGACACACGTGTTGTAAGCGCCACTCAGCCGGAGCCAGAGCCTGAAATTCGTGACAGGCATGAGTGGACAGAGGTGGAGGATAGGCCCCAGGTCAAGGAGAGAGTAACCAGGCTGCAGGAGAACCACCCTGTGGAGAAAAGATATGAGACGGCACTCAAGTAAGCCTTGATTGGTGACCCGGCAGGGTGTGCCCCATTAAATTTTGCAATGCGTCAAGCTTCAATCAATTGCAGAGGGAAATGGTATGCTGGTGGCTCGAGTTGACAACAAGCTGGTGGCTCAAGCTGCCAAAGCGGACTTGTGCACTCTGTGGGCAGAATCAATCTAGTGGTCCCAGTATGCAGGGTCTGGGAGGTCGGCAGAGGGAAGTACCACGTGCCTCAAGCTGCCAAAGCAAGAGGCTGTACTCTGTGGATGCACACTGCTCTATCACTGAGCCTGTTTAGTAGCAAATTTTTGACGTTTTAGTTTGTGCCTCACAGCGCATGCTCTCCTTCAAGTTTGGCAGTACCTGTGACCACCAGTTAGTCATCATACAAGGCACTACGTGCCAGGAGGCCTTACTGGCCTGATAGTGAATGCGGCCTTGCTGCTGCTGTGGCTCAGCCATAGTATGATATTCACCATTTTTAGGTATATGACTCTGGGTTGCAAGTTCTCTCTATCTGACAGCCTGTCATATATGCCAACATCAGTGATACATGGTTACTGTCATGAACAAGTGCTTCTGAGTGGTGATTGCTGTATTGCTGATTTCAGGTATGTTGGTGAAGAGTCTCTCCCAGGCAGTGCTGAGCCCCTGGCAGGTCCCGAGGAGCGCATTGTGAGCGAGGCAGCTCCAGGATCTAAGTGCCCAGGCGGCGTGTGCGAGCGTGAACCAGTGCTAGCAGCATAACAGCTCGTGAGGGGTTGCTGCCAGTGTTTGGGATGTGAGTGTTGGTGATGCACAAGTGTGTGATTGGGGTGTTGGGAGCAGGATGTAGAGGCGGTCCAGGGCTTGATGCTGGCCCGCGTCAGGAATGCTGGGGGGGGGGGGGGGGGGGTGTTGGTGGGGGGGGGGGGGGGGGGGGACAAAATGTGCTGACTGAGGCGTTCAATGCATTAGCTCAACATTTGGGTTGTATTGAAGTGAGTGTAACAATATGGTTTATCGCAATGGACGGAATGCCATGGAGTCTCGTGCTCAAAGGAAGGGATGCTATCTTCAATGCAGCCGTTCAGCACCACAGAGGTCTGATGCATCTAGGGATATGACTGAACATTCGTCTTCACTCGCCGTATCTCGTGGTTTGAAACCTCAAGACGAGTCGCAGTCCGACACATGTCGACATCGGACGTCCGACGCGTGCGTGCCGGAGCGCACCGCCGGCTCGCAGATTGACTCCACTCGAGCTCGCTTGCATGGCCGACTGCCCAAAGCCTTCTTTCTGTGATGCTTTTGAATGCTCTGGTTCGCAATGCCGGAGACTCATGAGTGATCACTGATTGAAAGCGCGAACGCGTCGTCAGCTGTGCAACGGCATGACACATGTGTACACCCAGGCTGCTGGAGATGAAGTAAGCTTGTAGTCAGTGATTGGAATCTTTGTCACTGAACTGCAGGTCCCCTTGAGTAAGCTTGTCGTTATCTGTGCTTCTTGCGGTACCGGGTAATTGCAGCGCTACTAGTAAATCAACATAATAGAAGATGATGACGGCATGCAGAGTACATACGCTAGTGAACAACTAGCCTTGCGTGCGGCAAAGGTGCGATGAATGGACAGCTGGCTTGTTGACCAGTTGCACTCGCCGGGCAAAACCAGTCATATACCCCACACCTAAGCTGCGCAAACCGCCTGGTGGAGTCCGCTGATCACATTACTATGACAGGCACCCATCTATAACTACACAATCCCGACCTCCAATGTGCTTAAACTTTTCTGAACAATCCAGCATACCCAGACATTGCTTTCGTGCCTGTGTAAACGCACACCAGTCCACCTGCTTGACTGCTACATGTACAGTAAACATTATTGCCGCTGTGCTGTGCTACAGCAGTGGGCAATACAATAAGGCACCACGCCTTAATACATCTCACCAATATGTCACAAGGCTGGCAGTCAAATACACCTCACCGACACGAAACATGTCATAAGACCACTCAAGACACCTACCATCGGTTCTTATTGCTGTTAACTTCCAATACTCATTGGGCCACACTGTGCCGCACGAAAGCCTGTTTCTAACCCGCGTGTGCTGCTGCTGCTGAGTTCAACCAAGTCGCCTCAATCTGCCCTGATGCTGACTCAGCGGCACTTCAGATGAGCCTTCTTATTGCAAGTCCTACAGGTCCTCAAACTGGTTAGCCTAGGGCTGCATCAGACTTGAGCCATGTTACAAACAGCGTCCGTTTTACATTCCCTCTGCAACCTGTTACATACAAATAGGCAGAAACATAGAGAACAACACTCACTCAGCTTGGAGGCGAAGTCTAAGGCTGTTGTACATCTCCTAATAGCGGCTCAAACACCCAAAACACATTCAACAGTGTGCATCACCTCAGTAACTAGCATGCAACGGCCCTGTATCGCCAGTTTGGCTGGCGTCCAGTACTGATGACACACACACAGAGAGAGAGAGAGAGAGAGAGAGAGAGAGAGAGAGAGAGAGAGCGCTCTTGCTCGAGCAACATGCTACCAGCTAGGCCATGATTGACAGCTATGCTGCAGCAAAGTACTGAATGAGTAATGATGCAAGTGGTTGTGTTGCAACTCTGCATGCCACACAAGCAGTGGTTGCTATACCACTTACCCCTTACCTTAAGTCGCTGGAGGAAAAGTAGCTCCTCTATGCAGCCTACGTTTCTTCTTGATGCTCTCATTGGCTTTCTTGGCTAACAAAGCCCTGACTTTAGCATTGGGTTCCCTGGCTGAGAGTGACCGCCGACCCTTATGCTGCCAGTTGCTGTTGCCGCCAGTTGGTGCTGCTGTAATTGTTGTCTTTGCTGTGACTGCAGCAGCAGCTGCAACAGTTCCTGTAGGCCCTGCAGCGCTGCAGTCAACAGCTGCAGCCGGGCTGTTGCAGTCTGTCTTGGTAGCAACCTGCAGTTCCTTCAGCCTGCCAACTGCTGAGACAATCAAGCTCTGAACTGCTGCCTTCTCTTTAGCTAGGCCTGCCTCACGCTTTGAAACGGCTTCTTCCCGCTGCCGCAAGGCCTCCAAGCTAGAGTCGTTACTGTACTGTCGAATAACCGCTAAGAAAGGTCTAAGCCGCTCGCTCCCAGTGGTTTCCTCTATGATTCCCCTAACCACGCGGTGCAGTTCTATTGGGCTGCACAGAGCCTCCAGTTTAAGGGCTAACGCAACAAACGCTGACATGTTTCCCCACTTGGCAGCTTGCAGTGTGGCTGCAGGTAGCATGTCAGCTACTTCTGCGCCACAAGCTTCCACCAGGAGCGTCATAACATCCCCACTGCAGTTTGAGGCGGCCGTTTCTAGGATGTCCTGACGAGTGTGCAAGGAAACACCAGGGCTTGCACCCGCCTTCAGCAAGCAGCAGGCAGTTTCTGAGTAGCCGCCCTCAACCGCAATATCTAATGCCGTCTTATGCTCAGCACCTGGGTGAGCTGCAGTCCTCCGTTTTGTGGCTGCATCCACAAACGCTCCTGCAGCTAAGAGCTGTTGTACTATATCACAGTGACCCTGCTCTGCTGCAAGATGCAGTGCTGTGAGACCCTTGTGTGTTACTGCATGAACATCAGCACCTGCAGCTAGCAACAGGCGGACTATGTGTACGTCGCCCTCACTAGCAGCCTGCTGAAGCGCTGTCATGCCTCCAATGCCGCTGCCATTGCCATTGACCCTCGCCCCGGCATTCACAAGCGGTTGCACCACTGAGTGATTGCCGTTCTGAATAGCCAGATGCAGCGGGGTTTTGTAACCTAGATCCCTGGCTGTCACGTCTGCACCTGCTGCCAGTAGTAGCTCAACTATTGCGTGGTGTCCATCTGAAGCGGCAATGTGCAGTGGTGTGAACTCCCCTACAGTTGTGGCGACCTCTGTGTCTGCCTTGGCTGCGAGTAGCTGCTGGACTACATCTGGGTGGCATTGCTGTACTGCAAGGTGTAAGGCTGTTCTGCCACAGTATGTCGTGGCGTCTATGTCTGCGCCAGATGCTACCAACTGCTGCACTACAGCAGTGTGCCCACCTACTGCTGCACAGTGAAGTGGGGTGTACTGGTCGTCGTTCACTGAATTGAGGTCTGCACCTGCTGCGACGAGCTGCTCGACTACATGTACATGGCCGGACCGCGCTGCTAGATGCAAGGCAGTGTTCCCAGAGTCTGTTCTGGCTTCCAGCTGTTCGCCTGCCTGCAGCAGCTGCTGTAGTGACGTAAGGTCGCCACCCTCGGCCGCATGGTGCAACCTCGTATTCTGCACGTCCTTGCGTGAGCTGCTTCTAAGGTCCTCTGCGATTGCACAAGCACGCAAGGGACGCCGGGTAAGCGCTTGCCAAGTTGAAGTCTTGGCTTGCGTTCGCTTGAGCGGGAGCTCCCTCATAATGCTGCTCAAGGCATGTACGCATGCGCACAACACACCACCCGAGCGCATCAGACACAAGCTCCTGCTGATTCGCGCTGCAACGGCTAGCTTACCATACAGCAATCCACCCAAGTCCGACTCGGAGACGCTGCTGCACTCCTTTAAGCGGCCCTCCATTTCCTTTTTTGGCAACCGATCAGACGTTTATCATGTCATACTATGGTTTGCAAGCACACATGTGATTCGCGACCTTTGAGAGTCTTTCTTGCATGTTTTGAGGTTCCCGAGGCGTCCAAGACATAGTGCTATGCCCGTGCTGTGCTTTGTTTGGCGTCAAAAGGCTCTCACATAGGCTTCTTACTTTATGCATAACACAAGCTCGTTCGTTGGAATGCGATGAGTTCTTCCCTGGCGTTGCTGCACCGAGCTGCGTATCCGGATATCCCCGGGCCCGATGGGGTATCCTGTAGAGGTGTAGAACTACAAACCGCGCAGTCTGCACGAGGTCACGGTATAATGGCTGGCTCGCTATGATCAAAACTTGAGGCATTTGCCCAGCCTGCTGCCGATTGTTGTATCACTTACTCACACGCATGTCAACATGTCCGTGTTGCGTCAAGGTACGTCGCAACACACCAGAATGCATATCGGCTCACATTGGTTAAGGCCAGTCGCAGCAAAGCTACAAAGCGTTGGCACTGGCACACTCTGCGTGACCAAGGATGCTCGTTGGCCGCACACCATATGGTGCATGTATCTACTCACGAACAGACAATAGCCATGCCATCCTAGTAGGGATAGCCAACAGGTTGGCTATCGACCCCTCTTGCAACCACGCTCAGCGGCAAGCTACCTCCGCAACATAATCAATCAGCACCCGACCTTCTTTCAACAAGTGAGGCAGCCCCAGCACCATATACGAGTGCGGCTGGCCTGGTCCCTCATGATACTTTACAGGTACTCCTGCGGCTGATACCTTAGCTGCAAAGGCAGCAATGTCTGGCCGCATGAGCTCAACTCCACCCGCTACTATGATCATGCCATGCTGACAAAGGCCTGAAAAGTTGTCCAGATATGTTGGGGACACGAGTGGGTTGGTTAGCAGGGAGGAGTCCTGCAAGGCACCAGACAGCAAAAATGCAACAAAGTGGCACAGGCTCTGTGCTCTGTAAGCAACTATATGCAGCAAAGGTCGTGGCAGATTTGCTGCGTACTGTTGGCTACCCACATACAAACGTTCAGGTTTATTGCACACAGAAAGTGGAACATACAGCCTGCAATCATGACAAGAGTGTTCTACATTTATCTGATTGAACCCTGGAGCATCTGAGCCTTATCAAGATTGCTCAACATGTTGAGAGCATGATATCAACATACGAGCGCATATACTCAGTACACAATGCAAGCTCAATCAACTGCAGCATACTACAATAAGAACTATTGAATTTGGCCGCAAGCAACTGTTGGCACACCTCAACACATGTTTGGACTCACTATGTGTAATGATTGCTGCCGATCATCCGAACATGCACACGGTTATTTTCTGGGACTTGCAAGGGCCTTCTCCATCAGCAATGCTACTCATTAGCTAGTCAGAATACCCAGTTGCAGCTGCCGCCTTGGCTCTCGCTGCACTCCCATGAGCTTCAAAACTTTGATACACCTCGCTGACTAAGCCCCTCAGCAACTGATACAGACTGCCAACCAGACATATCTGGAACCAGTCACAATCCTGACGATCATGATCAAACCACAACATACACCAACCTACATGTAGATAGTGGTGCAGGTCATCAGCAATGCTACTCCTTGGTAGGTAGTCAAAATAGCCATCCGCTGCAGCCGCCTGCGTTCCTCTCCTACTCCCATGAGCTCTAAACCCCTCATATACCTCGCTGACTAAACCCCTGAGCAGCTGACAAGGACTGCTAAACCCTGCTGCTGTAATGTCTGGATGCTGGTGGAGCTGCTGCTGCATCCGGTGCCGCTGTAGCTGCTGCTTGGCTTGCTGTAGCGCATCCTGCAGCATGGCATTAGCAGTACTAACATCTGCAAACCCTGAGCTTCTGATGGTTGCTGCTGTAGCAGCTTCATATTCACGTCCATCCATGCTGTGGCTGGCAGCCCTGCCCTGCAGCACTTTGCTACTGTGGCTAGCTTCATTCGCTGCACCTATCCTGTTGCCTGCTGTAGCAGCTGCTCCAGCAGCTTGACCATCTGCTGCTGATGTGCTACAGCTCTCCTGCACTGCAGGACTGCTATCTGCTGCTTGGGCCCTACCATCCCTGCATGCTGCATCTGCAGGATCTGAACTTGGGCCATCTCCTGAAGCAAACCCATCTGAATCTATATGGTTGCTGACCTTATCAGGGCCCCGACCGAAGACACTGCTATCAGACATGTCTACTGCTGGTGACAGTAGTGTGAGTGCTAGCGGCAGTATTGACAGTTTTCCTTGCTCCCGAAGCAGTGCCAAGGCTGCCAGTGCAAGGTTGCCACCGGCGGAGTCGCCACCTGTAGAAGACACAGAAGGGGAATTGTGGGCGCAGAGCTGCTATCAACTCCGAATGAGTGAGTACAGCAGTGTAAGTGCTAGCGAAGGTGCTGACAGCTGTCCTTGCTCCCAAAGCAGTGCCAAGGCTGGCAGTGCAAGGTTGCCACCAGCCAAATCGCCACCTGTAGGAGACACAGCAGGATGAAGTCTGCAAGCATCAGGCCAGAGTTGTTTCATTGCCGATGACAGTAACACGAGCGCTAAGTGCAGCATTGACAGTTTCTTCTGCTTCCTGAGGAAACTCAGAGCTCCCAGCATAAGGTTGCTGCCAGCCAATCACCGCCTGCAGGATGCAATTGACAACAGACATATAAGCCTTTAGCGCCAGTGCAGCTCTCGCATGGCTGGTGTGTCTGTCAACAAGAGCATGTAAGATTGTCTACTCCTCTGAGCTTTATGAGGAGCAGCGCGTCGTGGGCATGCATGTACGCTAGCTCCCAACCACTGCGAGTGATCCGATGATTGCTAGGCTTTGCTACTCCTTGTAACACTGCCCCCCTATGTGGCTGCAATCCTTGAATATCTCTTACCTACAAGGTATGGCACCGCCTCCCCCGATTCCTGCAGCAACCACTCAATCACACCAGCTGCCGCCTCAACAGCACACGGGAATGGATGTTCTGGAGCCAAGGGGTACTCCACTGATAAGATAGAGCAGTGAATCCCTTGCTGGGCTAGCTTGTGTAGCCAGTAGGCATAGCTGCCTAGGTACATCAGAGCATGGCCAGCAACGAAAGCTCCACCTGTGATTCAGATGGCAGAGAAGACACCACAAGGGGGCACTGGTGGGGTGTGGGCAAGCGTCAGTAAACCAACTGGTGCAGGCTGTGGGGGCACTGCTGACAGCCAAGCCCGAAATCTGAGCTGATTGGTATGCGGTGACCAAGCAGCACAGAGGACATCAAACTGAAGGAGAAGATGAAAAGACAGTGAGCTGCTTCCTGCAGCCACAGCACTGGCACGGTGACAAAGGTCTGCTGAATGTTGCAGCCACCTTGTTGGTCAGGCGCCGAACCTCCAGCTGCTGCAGCTGCCTGCAAGAACAACATCTGCACTTAGTATGTTGTACGCTGGCATACATTCAGCTTTCAGGTGTTTGGAGCGACACGTGGCCGGGGTTCCTGTTTCCCTGGTACCGGAAGGCACCTCTGTGGCTTTGCCTCTCTGGTGGTTTTTTGCTGAAATTGTGTGCAACATGATGGCGCAGCTTTCAGGCAAGCACACATAATTGCAAGCCCCAGGCTTGCATGGCATATGCCAGCAGATTGTTGCTAGAAAAGTCTTTCGAAACTCATGAAGGTCCAATGACAGGTCGATGCAAGAGCTCCTGCAGCTGCTTGTATTGACTTTCTGCTGTAACACAGGCGCCCAAACTTGCCTAGACAGGATCACAAAGGCTGATAGCCCAGGAGCCAACAGCAAGCGCATCAACCCTGCTTACGTACATGCATCCGAACAACAAGAGCATGCCTCAAAGCCCTGTGTGCTTTCACTTATTATGACCAAAATCTGGGCTCCTTAGGCGCTGTTTTGGGTGGCAGTCTCACCCCAAGCTAGAGCTGCTGCTTACGGTGGCTCTTGGATTCCACTCACCATGAAAGAAGACCCAGTTTGTTGGTGGTCTTAGGCATCTTTGCTGCTCCCACAGGTGGCAGCCTCACCGGCTAGCGGAAGTCCGTTGCTTGAAGCAAAGGACTTCGGCTTGAAAACAACATTGAGGCTCCCTTGAGGAAGGGAATGTCATGATGGCAACTCACAACTTACCACACAAAAAGACACAGTTGTTGGTGGCCTCGGGCTCCCCGAAATCTCGTATTTTTATTTTCATGACATAACACCCACAGACAGTTGTTGGTGAGTCAGGCCCCTTGGCTGCTCCTGCAGGTGCCAGCCTCACCGGCTAGCTGCTAAACCCGTTGCTTGTACATAGCACTCTAGGCAATTTTAGAAGGAATGAGATGTCATGATGGCAACTCACACACTCACCATGAAAGAAGACCCAGTTGATGGTGGCCTTGGGCTGCTGCGGCCTTGCTTCGGGCGGCAGCCTGACCCACCAGCTGTTGCAGCTGCCAGTTTGGACTTGCTGCTTCTCTACAGGCACCCAGTTTTGTAGGTCTCCGACTGCCTCAAAGAAACTTCTCCATACAGGTACCTGGGGCCAAACGGCCAACATGCAAGGTTTGGTCAGTGCTGCCAGCCTTGGGTTTGCGTGTAGTGCTTCAGTATTACAACCATACCTTTTGGACAGGAACTATGAATCAAATTCTCCTCAAACAGAGAATTATATCAGGCTATTGCTGTTTGACACACTAACAGCGGACCAACTGTTCTAGTGCAGGGTGCTTACAATCATCAACCATAACCTGCATGATGCAGATGCCTTATGACCACTGCTTACGCCAGCTGGTCTCAGAGCAGCAGCGGTTTTGGAATCAATCACAGGAAGTGAAGGTCTTGCTGACCTGTCTGCTTTGTAAGATCCCAAACATCAGCATACACAGCAGCTCCTGCAAGCGGGAAAGCATGCCATGATGGGTCATGTTTGCTGAATTTGTAGCCCCCAGCAGTCGTTGGGCCGTCAAGCAGTGTGTGCTAACTCTCGTGCCGGGGATACAGGTAGTGGAGGAGGCAGAACAGCAAGTGCTTACTTGATTGAGAGGCCATCCTAGAGGGTGCTTCACTACTGTCCTGAGCAGAGCCACCCCGACAAGACGGGCCGTACGTTGTGCTATATGGCACCCTAGCACTATTGACTGTAATGATGACGTGTATATGTCACTCAAGGACCTTACAGGTGCTGCTTGGCCTGCGACCGGTTGCGGATTATGCAGCTTGACAGCAATGTGTTTGATGGCTTGCCAAGGCGTAGGCCGCTTGCTGAACGTTTTAAACATTGGTACCGTAAAACCAATAGACTATAGTTTCTGAAACGCGGTTAATAGATTGGGCCAGATCACGAGCTGGGCAATTGTACTTCAAGGATCGATCGTTCACTGATGAACACCGCCGACGTGCTACATCCAAAGTCAGTAGTCCAGTCGGTGCATATCGGTGTCGCAGCACTCCCTGTTGCAGAAACAAGTCTGGGCTTGCCCTGCATGTTAGGGATCATGAGCACCAGAAGCCGTTGAAAGACGGGATATCTGCAGACATTCGGACTCCCGACCGGAATCTATGCAGAAACAAGCCTGGGCTTGCCCTGGCATGTTGGGAATCATGAACACCAGAAGCCGTTGAAACACGGGATATCTGCAGACATTCGGACTCCCAACTGGAATCTATGCAATCCACTTTCTTGAAAGTGATCACCGGCCACCTCGTCACTTTAATAGTAGGTACGTGTGCAATCACCCACTGCTGAGCAATCACAGAAACCTACAACCATTTCAAGAGGCAGACATACCGATTTGCTAAACCACAAACCCACAACCATGCTCAAGGAGGAAGGGGCCAGCTCCCACGTCCCAATTGTGGCCGCCCAAGTCCACTTACAGACGAAAATGTGAAGACCTCAAACGACTAATGTACACAGGGCAGAGCTAGCACCTTTGTGGCAAATGATGGTCAACGTTTGCAATAAGCTTCGCGGCGATCTAATTCACCATATAAACCCTAACAATGGCCTAAACAGGTCTAAAAAGACATGTTCACTGTTTGCGTCACGATTAGGCCCAAACTCGTGAGTAACAAAAGTGCAGACCACGTTTCAGGACACTCATGCTTGCGGTCAATGACTTGGCTGAAGAAGGATGCCAGCACTGCACGAGCAAAAACCATCACACAGCTGCTGATTGTGCAACAAATGGGACCACACGTCCATAACATACGCGCTATCCGGCTCAGCCAATATCAAAGCATGCATGTACCCATACGGACAACTAAGCTTGAGTTCCTCAAACCTTCAAGACCCAGCAGCGCAGAGGGTGCAGCAGTTCAATTGCAGCAGATGTTGCACATACATCTGCACATGCACACAGCAGCAGATGCCAACAGACTGCGCCGGCAGCTGCATAAAGCTCGGACCAACTCCAGATTTGCATGTGGCATGCATGAATTGCCTGGGACTTTGAAAACACAACTGACACTTCGATCCACAGCTAAGAATGTGCATGGCTAAATGTATGCATGCGCCAAGTGCCTCAAACCCTGCTGCAGGTGTCTAACACCACCCCGAATGTGTGCCATTCTATGACACAAGCAGAAACAGATGACCCAAAACCAGCTAATTGCCTGCTGCAGGTGTCAAACAATGCTTTCAAGCAGCACATGCGCTCTGCGGCTACCTGCATCCAAATCTGCACACCATCATTAGACACGTATAGAATTCACACACTAGGCACCAACCTGGTCAGGTAGGATTCTCGTTCAAGCTCAATACACACATAGCAAACTTGCACACTCCATGCTCCAAGTAACACCACGAGGCAAGCTGCATAATCTTCACCAACAAGGCTTGTAAAGCTACCTCAGTGGCCCTTTCAAATGACATGGCAACCTTTCAGCGTCACCCGTTTGATTGCCTAAAGCGCTTCGGAGTGTCGCATGCGGTGGCCGGTGACACACATTTACACCACACACAAGTGCATAACACCATACGACTTCATATTGCTTGCGCGAATTAACCAGCTTATGTTCGGTCACGTCCCAGGCAGTGCAATTGATTCATACGACTACACCAGCCACACGTGTATTCACCTGGTCGTAGCTGCATCATGCAGTTATACTTGACACAAATACCTAGTCCAGTGGCACACAGTGTTGGACACAAGCCACAGGCAGATACCAGCTGGTATGGTTACCCATACATGCAAAAACCCATAGCCAGAAAATCAATATGCAGACCTCCAGCTTTCAACACAGTAGCAAAGAACCTATGTGCAATGTCGACAGCAGGTAGACTCTCTGCCTCTGGCAAAGCCAATACACACCCATGTACACATTCCCACAGTGGCTGTAGTCTGTCGACACCTCATTCAAACCCAGACTCTTGTATAATTACCCTGCTCTGTGCCTCCAAACAACAGGTCAGCAAGAAGCATCGTGCAATCCAGCCATTCAGAGCTGGACACGACCGATCCGCTTGATCACCCATGGGATTGCCGTCTGAGACCTGGGCCCCAGCAAAAGCCAGAGTTACACTGTAACTCTTGGTAAGGCCAAGATGATGCTGCAGACCCAGGCGTGTGGGAGCTGCTGCAGGGGGTAGGCGGGGCTGATCTGACCACAAGATGGAGACTTGCGTGAAAGGACTGCACTGCAAAGCCGGCTGTTGCTGACAAGCTAGCTGCAAGAAGCTTTCACAGTGTCGCTCAGCTCCCAGGCTCTTGATACAAATGCCGTGGAGGCGCAGATGCCCGTCTAGACCTCCCGGTGCATCGTGCCATTGATACTGAGCTGGCTCTCTCAACAACAGGCAACGCAATCATAGCTGAGCTCCGTCGCTCTCTCTGAACACCCAAGGGGTGCTGTGGTGGAGCAGAGGCTCTCCGGGGCTTGCTGGTGAAACCTGGAGCACCTACAGCTGCTGCGCCTGTCAGATAGCTGGCATTAGGCGCATGTGTGGGTGATGCTGTACTCTGCTGCTGATGCCAGAGCTGCTCTGTTTGTTCGCCAATGGGCCGCTGTAGGGTTGAGTAGCGCAAGACGTTTCCACCGGCACCGGGCCCATGCTGACCTGGCAGGCCTGAAACCTGTCCTGCAAAACCAGGAGGGCCTGCTAAACCCGAAGCAGCACTGACTTGGCCCTTTCTGGTGTCTAGAGAGTACCTCCCAACAGCTGTTGCAGCACCGCTGGTATGTGAAGCACCACTCCGCAGCTGTTCCAAACTGAATCTGCCTGCAGCACCTGAGTGGCCTGGCGCGGGCGGGCCGATTGGCAGATAGCCTCCCCAGTGTCTGGGAGGCTGCATCTGCTGCAAGGGAGCCTGGTGTGGGCTAGGGTCCGATATGCTTGCACCAAGATAACCAGCAAACTGGCCAGTCATGCAGGAGCCTCCACCAGCTCCTGCTGCTCCTGCTGCAGGTGGGAACTGCCCAGTAGACCAAGACTGTGGAAGTCCTGACACAGCATGCTGCGAGCTAGACGGCCCTTGAGTGCTGCTGTAGCTGCTGCTGTGGCCAGCGCTGCGTGCCAGCTGAGAAAAGGGTAGCGACACTTGCGCTTTGGCAGCATCTGCAATCTGTGCTAGCATCTGCAGCTGGTCAGGGTCCAGTCCTGCAAGCGCTGGTTGCTGGCTGTTGCTGCTGCTGCTGGCTGACGCCGCGTGCTGTAGCCACTGCACTTGCTGCAGGGGCTGCTGCTGTAGTGACCCCTGCCGCTGTTGTATTAGCTCAACCTCTTGGGCCGCGCTGGGAGCAGCTGGCACAGCAGCAGAAGCGTGAGGCCCTCCTGTAGGGTCACTAGGAGCCCTGCTGCCTGCTGGAGGCCCAGCGGCCCCACCCGCACCAAGTTCCCTTGCGCTAATCACTTTCCGTACTGACCTATGCAGACTAAACCGCGATCTAGGTTCAGGGGATGCTGGTCCTGTGGTTTGTACTCCTGTCCCTGCAGCTGCATACTGCCCAACAGCCTGAGGTCTAGTTAGGGGGCCAGCACTGCCTGCGAAGCCACCGAGGGCACTAGCGACTGCTCGCAGCGCTGGTCGATGATGCTCATGTGACGAGGCAGCTACACAAGCACTCTTAGCACGAGAGTCTAGTGAGTATCTGCCTGCTGCAGCACTTGCTGGAGCTATCGGCGGCGGGCTGATGCCAGTAGGAGATGTTGGCGCTCGCCCATACCCTGCTGTAGCTGCAGGTCCAAAGGGAGTGATTCCTCCTGATGTCTGCGGGCCAATTTGCAACGACCGTCTAGCAGTAAGGCTGCTGAACTGCGTAGCAGCTGCTGCAGCAGGCACGCCCAGCACCGGCAGCGGTTGCGAGAGCTGCTGCTGTGGTGGCTGTTGCAGCAGCCGCGCTGCATCAGCAGCATGTGCTACTGCTGCAAAGTCAGCAGATCCTGGCAGTGGTCCTGAGAGGCTGTACTGCACCGGTGCAACTACAGGAGTTGCAGCGACAGGCGCAGCAGGTCTTGCCTCTTCACGAGACGTTCTCTGCGCCCCAGGACCTGCAGCAGCATTCCTTTCAGCCATGGCCCGCTTCGCGAGAGCTGCTTTCAGAGACATAACTGCGGCTAAAGCTGCGGCAGAGCCCGAATGTGCTATGCGACTGCGGCTAGCACTGCTGTCTGATGTTGGCTCAAGTCCCGAGGAACTCCGAGAGCTGTCATCGTCATGATCTGACACCGACGACTCGGATGCGGATCGCTGCCGTAGCGGGGCTTGCTGCTGCAGGTCATTTGGCTGCTGCTGCAACTGGAACCGCACTCGCTGCTGCTGTGGTTCCTGGTCGCCCCGCTGCTGCTGGGGTTGCTGCTGCTGGAGCTGCTGCTGCAATTGAGCTACCACTGATGGCTGCCGAGGTACCAACTGCTGTACTTGCTGCTGTAGCTCTCCCGAAACAGACTGCTGCTGCTGCTGGAGAGACTGCTGCAACTGCGCCATCACTGACAGTTGCGGTGGCAGCGGATGCTGCTGCTGCTCATCTCCGACCGACCCCTCCTCGATCTGCTGCAGCTG
The DNA here is from genome assembly GCA_002588565.1 of Coelastrella sp. UTEX B 3026. Taxonomy (NCBI): domain Eukaryota; kingdom Viridiplantae; phylum Chlorophyta; class Chlorophyceae; order Sphaeropleales; family Scenedesmaceae; genus Coelastrella; species Coelastrella sp. UTEX B 3026. The sequence continues at coordinate 35,375 of NSMO01014332.1, read as the reverse complement.
TTCTAGCCTGTTGGTCAGCTGCTGTTGCATCATGCTATCGCTGCTTGACCGGCTAGGGGCCTGATGCTGCTGCCTGTCCATGCTTGATCTGCCCGCCAATTCAGCACTAGTTCTACTGCTACCAACAGACTCAGTGCTCCTTCTGCTGCCAACTGTCTCACCACTGCGCCTGCCAGTGCTGCTGGTGCTAGTCCTGCGACTGCCGGCACTTTCTAAGTTAGTAGACAGCTCTGTACTGTTGCGAAGCCTTCTGGGGGAAGTCCCTGCGCTGTGCCTCACACCAGCAGCTGCTGCTGCAGAAGCAGCAGGGTGTCCAGCCATAGCAGCAGAGGCCGCTGCAGCAGGGACAATAGACGGGAACTCTTGGATAGCTGGTAGCTGCTGCTGCGAAGCAGCAAGTTCCCGCTGAGTAGACCCTTCTGCTGGATGTTCTGCTGCTGATGCAGCTGCTGCTGCTGCAGTAGCATCAGACACTTCTGCATTGCTGCTCTGGTGCTTCCTGCTACCGCTTCTAAGCAGCTTCTTAGCTGCTGCAGCTGCTGCAGATGTGAAGCGCTTCACCCCCGTTCTGTGAGGCTGCTTGTGCCGCAGCACATCACACTCTGGTACCGCTGGTGCCGCTGCTGGCTGCTGTTGCTGCTGGGAGGTTTGTCCACGCTGCTGTGGTTGCTGCTGCTGCTGCTGCTGAACCACATCAGCGTCCAGTTGTCCTCCAGAATACGTGCCCCCCTGCCTAACACGATGTGCATCAGCACCTGTGCTGTGGCTGGCTACTGTAGCAGCATCTGCTGCCGCTGCTGGATTTTTTGCTGCATCCTTATCCGCTAGCAGTTCACCCTGCCCATCAGCAGCAGCTGCTGCTGCCCTTTCAGCTGTAGGAGAGCTAACTTCGGACTCTCCGCTCTCACTGATGCTGTCCGACTCCGGGCCGAACATGCCAACCCGGCGCATGTGCGGACGGGCGCCATACAGCACGCATCGGGGCTGTTCATCCGTTGTCGATTTGAAGGGATCCGTAACATAGATGCTTCTCCCAATCCCACTCGCGTCTGCATGCTGATGTATACTGCTGTCTAGCCTGGGTGACTGCAGCCTAGACCTGCTGCGTGGCAGCTCACACCTTGGACTGGCAGCAGCAGCTGCCGTGGGGACTGCTATGCTGTCTGCTGTGCCAGCTGTCATGCTCATCTGCAAGATAAGATCTTCTGGTATACTGCCTGCACTGAGAGTCCGTGGCAAGCGCTGCTGCTGCTGCATCTGAGCGACACCATCTCCACGAGATCCTTCAGGCTGCATTTGATTGGTTACACCAGCAAGCCCACCCTGATGCTGCTGTCCACGCAAAGCTGCGACCTCAATCGAGTCCCTGCTAAGTTGCTGCACAGCTTGCTCCAGCTGCCCAACACCTTGGCGTGCCTGCTCCACAGCATGCTGCTGAACACCGGCACCAACAGCTGCTGCTGCATCATGCAAAGGATCTGAACTCACAGGCCTAGAGGCATGGCTCACAGTCCTGCTGCTGTCCTGCTGTGCCTGCTGTTGCTGATCTACTGCTGGCAGCGCTGTTACAGCTGCACCCATCAGCTGCTGCTGCTGCTGCTCCAGGGGCCTGCTGCTGGCACCAGGCTGGCTAGATGCCAGGGTCACATTGCTGGTCCGATCACTGCTGGTGAGTGTAGTACTGCTGCTGGCTGCTGCTGCTGCAAACCGCTCCCGCATTCGCTGCAACTCCAGCAGGATCTCCTGGAAGGACGGTCGGATAGACACATCACTTTCCCAGCACCTACAGCACAACACGTTGCAGCTGATTCAACACAACCATGTAGCCATCTTTCACTGCGTGCTATTGCAAGCAGCAGCCAGACTGCTGCTTCATGTGCCAACCCGATGCTACGCCAAGCAGGGGAAGATGCCGTTGTTGTATCTGCCGACTCACCCGCATATCTTCTATGGCTACCGTTCCAAGACACTGCTATCCCCCCTTTGCCCTTGCACCCGTTCATACAAGCACAGCACACAACAGTCAACCCCTGGCCGGCCACCCCACCTGCATGCCAACAGCTGGTACTCAAACGGACTCCCTTCCGGAAACTGCGGCCTGCGCTGCTTATGAGCCACCTCATGTCCCAGCAGCGCCCTTGGAATGCCTTTGAAAGCATGACCGCCACTATAAAGCTCCCAAAGCAGAACACCAAAGGCATATATGTCACTGCCGCGAGAGAGTTTCCCTTGAAGCATAACTTCAGGTGCCATATGGGTCATGGTGCCCTGCAAAGAGGAATACAACAAACAAGGCTCAATTGTATACGCAGGCCGAAGGTGGTCTGAGAAAGGCTGTGTGCCACTGGCTTTTGTATACAAAGCTGAATTGCAAAAGACCAAGCTCAATGTATATGCAGGCCAAAGGTGGTCTGAGAAAGACTGTGTGCCACTGGCTTTGTATACAAACCTCAGGACCATCTCAACACAGCACTCATTTCACCAACTTTCTTACACCGTGGACTGACGAACTACCTCAAACTGCGAACACAGTCATTTGCAATCATATGTTTGCACAAACCAAGAGCCCACAACCCCACCTGGTATATGTTTGACACATGTGTTGCAGCCGGGTCTATCCTCATGCTAAGCCCAAAGTCTGCAACCTTGGCCATGAAGGGCCGCCCATCAGCACCCCCACAGCTCTTTAGCAGGATGTTACGAGCCTACAAAGTGACAGTAACACAGCACACCACCATTTGTGGCTTATACATGCTATCGCAAGCTGCCTCAATCTCAATGAATGTAGAAACACGTGCAGGGGTTCAATGCTGAGCCTGTGAAGAGACATTTGCCAGCTTCCCAACGTGAGGTTCTACAAGCTCCACTGAGCATGCTACATGCACCATGTATTTCAGGCTATCAGCTTTTGTGCTGTAATCCACCAGTCAGCTGAATTACACCAGGTTAGCAACAAGATATTGGCCCCTACAATGCATACCCATCGTGACAAAAGATTGACAAAACTTGCACCAACGACGTTACCACCATTGCATGTTACTGATTGCATTATCAGACGCACCACAGCCTTACTAGTCCTCATATGACCCTTACAACGCACCTTGAGGTCTGAGTGTATGATATGTTCACTGTGCAGATGTAGCATGGCACGGGCCACGTCCAAAGCTGTGTCCAAGACCAGTAACATGTCTCTACTGCCATCTGCAAAAGCAAACAACATACAGGAACAGAGGTCAGCAGACGGAGGCAATGAGTCGATCCCGCCCTAATCAGGCAGCATACTTCCGGCTATCGGGTGTACACAACTAGTATTTGGCAGGAGACTGGGCACACACAAGCTGCAGTCTGAGTGAATGAGCCCTTCTTGTTCAGAAGGGACCTCGTACTGCCCGGATCACAGTTTCCAAGCACCAACTGAACCTCCCAGCTATGTACACTGTCAGATAGTAATCTCAACTGCATGTATCCACCAAATCGTTGCATGCACATCGCCGACATCACTTGGACTGGCAGCTGTGAATCAGCCCACACTGAAAGCCCCAACATGTCAATTACCTCTCTGGTTAAGCAAAGCCAAAAACAGTTGGAAGCAGACTGATGGTTAAGACACATACACACAGTGCAGCCTCACCTGGCAATGTGAATGAGCCCTTCTTGTTCAGAAGGGACCTCAAACTCCCCTGATCACAGTACTCCAGCACCAGCTGAACCTCCCAGCTATGTACAGTGTCAGATAGACCTTCATTCAGGAAGGCGGCGTTCATGGTGCTGTCGCCAACTGAGCTGCTATCAAGGCGGTGACCATCACCAACGCTTGCTTGGCCGGTCAATGTTGCTTCATGGCCCACCAGCACTGGCCGCAAGTAATACGTGTACATCTGCAGGTACAGGGAAAAACATCAATTCAAAAAATCCATAACCAACACACGATCATCAGGCGACTCCTCATGATGAGAGCCTGTTCTAGGTTGGCTTGGCCATTGAAACGGCTACGTTGTAAGTGTTGCTTTCTTGCGGACCAGCACGGTCGCAAGTAGTACATGTGCATCTGCAGCAACATGGTGTGCCCAGGACATACAGGAATGACTTAGTAGCTTCGTATGCCCTCTCACAAGCCTCCGTCCTCAAAAGAAGATGTTCAAGTGCTGTTCCCCAGATTACGAGGAAGTCCTATACACCTAGGGGCACACCACAGCAGTCTCTGAGGGTGGCATCCGAAGACAGTGTCAGTCACACGTGTGATGGCCAGCACGACGTTGCGCAGCTGCAAACCCTACCTGCACAATGTTTGGATGGCTCAGGCTTGCACTGATGGCAGTTTCCATGATGGCCATCTTCTCCCGCTTCTCCCTGCCGCTCATAGCTGCAGGAAACATCATGGTCTTGACCGCTACAAGAGTGCCCTTCCAGTAACCTGCAATCAGTGAGCGGCATTGAGCAGCTTTGAAGACTGCCTCGAGCACCGGTGACAGTATGCATGGCAAACCACAATCACTGTGCTCATGCGCGTGTGCGCATCGCATCCTGCAGCATGCATGCAGCCATCCAAGCACCGCACATGGGCGACATGCTACAGCCTGTGACGGAGCTGGCTATGCCAGGACGACCAACAGGACCACACGGACAAGACAAGCTTCATAGCCTGTATAGTGCTGTTGTGCCCTTGCATCAACCCAATAAGCAGGCGGCATCCAGTAAGCACATCCAGTAAGACACAAGGTACCATGTACACAGCTGAGCACAAACAAGTACCTTTGAAAACTTTCCCAAAAGTGCCTTCTCCTAGCACAGACTCAAGTACCAAAGCATCACTGCGTGCCAGGTCACCGGCTGTCGCCCCCAACCGCCGTCTTGCGTCCTCAAATACCTGCTGCTTGTGCTGCTTATGTTGACCCCCTGCACCCCCACCAGCCGCACTCTGGCCCCCAGTTCCCTCTTCAGTCACTGTGGTGTTTGCATCAGTTGTAAAACCGCCGCCAGTAAGAGTCCCAAACTGTACAGCACGTGATGAGTTCATTCGCTCAGGATCTAAGCCCCCAGAGAACTTCTTTTCGTACGGGCCAATGTAACCGCCGTCTGCCAGGTCACTGAGGTAATGCTGCATTGGTGGCGGTGAATGGTCGCCGCGCAGCGGCACGCTGTGCATGCTGTGTGGAGGGGCACCAGCAGCAGGCGGTATATGCAAACCCTGTCTACTGCCTTCTGCACTGCCAACACGCCCCAACATTCCTGCTGTATCGTAGCCACCTAGCGAACCCAGCAAAGCTACATCATGTGCATCCTCGTGCTGCATGTCAGCTGACGACACTGCTGCATGTGCCCCGTTAGCAGCTGTTGGTGCAGTGAATGCTGAGCCTGCTGACCGGACATCTTGATAGCTAGGCACTGTGTGCCATTGCTGCTTCCCTGTGTGAGGATTGATCCAGCAGCAGCGGCCATTCTGCGTGCTACTGTGCGCCACGACATCAGCTGAATGCTTCTTATACCGCTGCTTCCCCCGACGTTTCCTTGCAGCACGAATGAGCACAAAAGTCAAAGCTGCCAGGACCACTGCACCCAGTATCAGCCCCAGAACCAATGCTGTCACATCGACTTTTGGCTTGTCCTGGCCTGCAGCAGCTGACAAAGCAGCATCCCATGCTAAATTGGCATTGATGTAGCCGTAGTAGCTCCCACTGGCACTGCTGCTGTTGCTGTTCGAGCTGCGAATGGCCAGCATACGCCTGCTAGTGCCACTACTGTCCGTCCTGAAGGCTGCAGGGAACAGCTTTGCTGCAATGGTCCTGCAAGTAATGTTTAGACACAAAGCAGCAGCTGATGAAAGGGCTGGGGTACCCTTACTTGCAGCAAGAAAGCTTGACTGAAACTCCTAATGATCTGCACATGTTTTCTTGCCGTTGACATACAGCATACACAACAGCATGTTGATACGTCCCAACTGACAGCACATGCTTCACTAGCTGGCACATCTGGCGCATCCTCGTTGCAAATGTACATGTGCACAACAGCAGGACCTACAATGGCAACTTGAGCTGTTGCACAGCCACCATGCTGCTGTCGATTCGCCTCCATCCAGCATTTGCAGCAGCCACAGCATCCTGCAATGCCAGGCTGTCCTGCACATGCAGAGGTGAAGAACTGCGGCCCACAAGCAGCACATCCTGCAACAAAACAAGGCACCACATCAAAATAATTTTGCAGGCTGGCCAGATCGGGAGGAGCACTTGGAGTAGCAGATGAATTGGCTGAAGGGAACATCCCATACGCACATCAAGCTGTGTTGCTGTTGCAGCGCTGTTGAACCAGTTACAACTGACACTGTTTGGCAAAACATCTTGCCAACTCACTGCTAGAACATGGTGGCGGGTTTGATCCACTGGCTGAGCTGCTGTGCTGTTGAAGCGGTTGATGCTTTGCTTGCAGCCCCAAAGGCCTTTGGCCGAAGCGGGTAAACAATCCATGTGCCTAGCTTGCTTGCAGCAAGAGCTACATGACAGCCTTGCTTCCTCCCACCATCAGAAGGTCCGAGCAAGGCAGCTGCAGCAGGAACACCCAAACTATCCACAACCATGAGCTCTGCTACGCAGAAAGACCCCACCTCAAACACCAGAGATGCCTGGTTGCCTGCTATGCTGACGGTGGGCATCACAATCCAGCTGCCAGGCACACCGGCTGCATCTGGTAGACCCTTCAGGATCAGGTCTCCGGATACGCGCAGCATCGAGTGCAGGACAATGAGCGGTGCACCCTGCGGCACAAGGGCACATTGAGATCGCAAGCTCAGAGCTGCATGCAGGCTCCTGCAAGCTCCAAAAAGCACAGCAGGTCTCCCCAGGGCTCCAAGAGCAGCCGAGGCTTTTAGCAACGCCCCCCTCACGTACGATTGGGTCACATGATGTACATGCATGTACTGTGTAAGCGAGCCATCTGCAGGTCAGGGGTTGCCTGGTCAACTGCCCAGGTGGATACTGCGCAGATCAGCTGCATGCATGGCCGAACTTCCTGCAGTGCTGAAGCTCAGACAACACTGCGGTCCATTTACTACTGCTGTTGGGACAGCTGCTGCTGTCAGGCTAGAGCTGGCAGAGTCTGCCAGGCAGACCCAGCCGTGCTCTGTTGCGGACAACTGCTGGATTCAATACAAAACTTGCCTTGGGGCACTGCCAAGTGTGTTGCTGGTGCACCTGCAGGTGCAATTGCTTTGGCGACACTGTTGAACACCCCACTCTCAAGTCAATAGGCCCTTGAAATTTATCCTGCTGTATTCCAGCTGTTACACTGCAGCAACTGCTTGTGTGCTCTCCCACTTTCTGCATGCTGCCTGATTGTACGCCTAACTGCATATTTGTACTGCCTGATTGCCTGAACATAATGCCTAACTAAAACCTAGCAAAACCTGGATGCCCACAATACCTGCAGCTGAGTCATGTCTATGGTGTATCTTGCACCAACTGCTGAGTTCGGATGGCAGGCCCTGATTTCCACTGGCCGACTGATATCGATCAGCTCTGATGCGCTGCTGTCTGGTACCTGCAACAATTGCAGAAGACAAACGATAATAGCGAGGTGTTATCAGTATACACCAATTGGGTCAGGTGCATGGCAGTCCACTGTGTCTTCCGCTTACAAAGCCGACCATGAGCTGCAGCTGTCCAGAACAGAAGGTTCCTGCAGCAGGTACCTGGCGCTTGTAGCAGTACTGCCTGAATCCCAACGGCTACGCTGCCAGGGTGCCAAAATTGTGAAGCGCCGAAGTACAGCAGGGCGGCTGTGCTGTCGACCTGCCAACCCGCTGGACAATTGCTGCAAGCCATCTGGCTATCAAGCAACCACTGCGAGCCACCATATGTCACCATGGATCTCGATTTCCTACTGAGCTTCTTGTACACATGCTTTTGAAGCCACGGCCAATTACCTGCCAATCATCTGCATGTAAGGTCAAGTCCCGTACAATCTGTATCATCGTAATATCTGGGTCCATTAGGAAGGCTTGGAGCTTTGCATCTTCACCTGCAACTGCTGCCTTGCTGCCCGCAGGAAAGCACGTCTGAGCTGCCTGGAAGACTTTAACATTCTGCATCAGGATTCGGGTGCCTGCAGGGAGTTGAGGAGCACGCAGCATGTAATCACTGCTGCAAGGGCTTGCTCTCCTAGGCAGAAATTAAGTGCACGATACACGGATGAAGTCGTTGCCACTTGCATAACTAAAGAATGAGCGACTAGCCTGCAGGAGCTGCAGGTGCTGTGTGGAGCTTGAATCTGGCACATCTTCAGAGATATCTGATATTCGCAGGAACGGCATTGCTGAACTGGCTTGAACTGTCAAGCTGTGTCTGAAGCTCTTTCGGAAATGACAGGGAAATGTTGGTGTATGGCAGCATGCAATCATCCCTTACCTGCTGCTGCTGGCCCACCAAGATCTGGCAACTGCATGCCAGACAGATCCACCTCCAAGCCCTGAACTACAAACTCACCACCCTGCTGCCCTGCTGCTGCTGGTAGCTGCTGCATGCTGTGTCCTGCGCCGCTAGAGTTGGCTGCTAACTGCTGTAGTGCCTGCTGTACAGCGCTGCTGTTGGTCACACCAATGGTCACATCCTGCAGGATCAGCTTAGCCCCGCGAGAGATATCTACGGAACCAAGGACCATCAGCTCGCTGCTGTTTCCGCTGCTGTTGCTGTTCGGACTAGCTGCACCAAGCAGCTGCAGTCCCGGTCCCAGCTGCAGGGTAGCACCTGGCTGTAGCATGAAGGCCCCATGCAGCTGATTGAAGTTCAGCGTGGTGTTGCAGCCGCTAAGTGTCATGGTGCTGATCTGACTGCTGATGAATGGCGAGAATTGCTGTGCACTCAGCAGTATGTTGACAAACACAAGGCCGTGAGTCATCTGAGGGTCCTGCAGAGCGGCCCAAAGGCTCAAACTGTCCCAGACAATGGCCCCTTGGCCGGTGGTGTAACAGCCACCTGGGTCAATTGCTAGCACTGACTTGCTGACTTTGACACTGCTGTTCCCGCCAAAGTAGGTTGCAGTTGCCGATACAGGAACCACCTGCTGCTGTCCTGCACCTGATGCTGGGGTTCCTATGCCGCTTGTGTCTGACAGCAATGCTGACCAATAAGGCATTGGCCCTGTGACCCTCCCAAGTTGCCCTTCTACAAGCAGTACGCAGGATACGACTGAAAGCGCTGCTGAGCTACTGCTGATGCTAACAGCTGCGATAGGCATTAAGTTGCTTGCTGGTGTGACATCCAGAGGCTGCACAGGATAGAAGCCTCTGATGGTCAGTCCCTGCAGCGTGAGGTTCCCTCCTGCAATTACTGTCAGCAGAACCTCCCTTGTACTGCCGAAGCTGAGGATCCCAGCTGTGCCATTCGAGGTTAACACCACTGTTCGCTCCAAAGTAATCGGCACGAACACGCCTGGGTCAACAAGTATGTCCTCAGCCAGGACGATGGTGTTGACAGCTGCATCTGACAAAGCTGCCCTGAGCTCTGTTGAGGTCCTCACGGTTGTCTGTCGTGCATATCCATACCCAAGGCTGCCAGCTGCTACAAAAAGCACGACTAGCAGCGAGGGCAGCCGAGCAGAAGACATCAGTACATGTCTAGCGAGCGACCGTGGTATCCGAGAGCACCGAGCTCCATTGAGGAGATCAGTGCCGCAACCTAAAACAATACTGGTCCCTGTATTCGAGCATGCAGAGACGTGATCGATTACATGTGAGAAAACAGCGCGTCCGTCACCAGTGTAGTACCTCTTAACGCCTATAAAAGAGCGGAAATGGCCCGCAACGTGTGCACGGCACCAGGGAAAGTTCATGCTGCCTGTTACCTACAGAAGTTCAACAGGCAGACAGCACCTCACTGTCAGGGCCGCGATCGGCTGCTGCCTTCTGGTGGCATGTGCTTCCTGTGCCTCAAATCTGTTACAGAGGGGCGAAGAGGCATCAGCGGTTCTAATTGGCCTCGCCCTTGAAACGAGCCTCGCCTGCTGGGGTCGTACACGCCTGCTGAAGTGTGTTACACGGAGTTTAGCTGCTTGTAATGCAAGTAGTACCACGTTGAAGGCCTGAAGTAGCGGATCATGCAGTCAATTCACACGAGCTGTCCAAGGCACGAAACGCTCCACCCGCCATTGCCGTGGGCACTTGCTATCTTATGCATTCCAGAATATAATTTCAGTGTCTGATTATGACACCTGCAGGTGGCGAGCAGATGCCACCACAAAGCGCCCGCAGGTCCATCAGCAGAGGAGTGTGGTTGCGAGGGCACAGGCCAAGAGTACGTCTAGACAGGACTCAATTGGCTAGTACAGGGCGCAGGGTGCCTTACCCATTACTTTCTTAGGTCTCTGTTGGAACATACCTTGCTACTGGGCATTGAAGGCTATGAATAATCAGAACCTGGCATGGCAGCTGTTCCACTTGGCAGGCATGCCCTTAATGCTTGCAGCTGCTAGTCGTCTGTGTTCGCCACTGCAGCGCGGCTCTGCCATTCACTGTATGCGCAGACTGTCAGGCAACGCATGGTGAAGCCGGGCAACACTCCTTGGGCACTGGGTTGTGGATGTCAGTACATAGGTTGGAAAGCATGCCACGTGTCTACCTGCAGGTCGACCAAGAGGTACCAGTGGCCCTAATGGCATCGTTATGCGCCCCCTGGGCAACCCCTCCAGCTCAGATGCTACAGGGAACAGCAGCCACCACAGCAACGGCTCCAACGGATGGAGCGACACAAGCAGTGTCAACACGAATGGCAACCGATTTGATGCCGACAGCCGCAGCAATGGCGTAACCAGCACATCATACAGCAAAGAAGTGCCAGGAACATATCAAAATGGCAACAGTAGCAGCAATGGCACTGCTTCAAAGGGCTTAGTGCTGGCACGCAGGCCTGTATCTGCCCTGACAGCAGTGCAGACAGCAGCTGCTGGTGCTGCTGGGTCGCTGTCATCTCAGCAAAACAGAGATAGGATTGCAGCATATGTCGCTGACAGCACACAGGTGAGCTCGAGCCTGTTGTGACTGCCATCATGTGCTAGAGCTGCATGTTGGGCGAAGACAGTGTCAAGCAGCACGATTGTCTTTTGCAGTGTTGACCCTGCAGGGCTGCATGTACACGCTTCTGACTGTTGCTGGATATCACAGCAAATGGCCCCACCACCATAGCAAGGTGACTTGTGCTGCTTGAAGTTTGACAATATCACGAGAGCCTGCTGCTCACGCTGTGTCTTTTTTCAGCGAGGTGACTTCCCGACCGACGTGGATTTCAAATGGGCGCAAGACAGCTACAACGTAACGCAGCGCACAGCAGACACTTGGCTTTTCTTTGGGGTATTCAGGTCACGGCTGTGGTTGCTAGACCAGAAATGGAGCTACTCTGGTGGTTACACAGGTGTGGGTTGGGTAGTATCCTAGCACCATGTTGTTTGTCACCTGGCTGTCATCTGGCTGTCGTTGGACAGGTTTTGTGCTGCAGGAAGCTGGTCCTGTGTGCTGCTGTATACAGCAATGGAGCAGCATGTTCCTGCCCCACCGTGTGACCCTGTCGCAGCCCCAAGTCCACTGCAGGAATCTCTCGTAGGCTTATGCAGCTGACCTGGCAGGCTGCCTGCTGCACACCTAGCGCCACACCCCTTGCCAGCAGCATGTCACCTGAAGGGTATGCAAGCATGTCAGTCAGCTTCACGTCCATTAGTGTTGAGATGTCGAACGTTGCCCCAGGAATCAATTGGGTTTCTTGCTGCAGAGGAGAAGCGGTCTGCACGAGCTCGCAGCCTGGCAAGCTATCTGCTGGAGTCTATACTCAACCTTGGCCCTACCTTTATCAAAGTTGGTCAATTGTGTAGCACGCGGTCAGACCTGTTTCCTGTTGAGGTAGGTTGCAGGGTGCCGCGTTCATTGCCGTGTATTTAGCAGCAACTGCACAGCGAGACGTGCTATATGAGGATACCGCTGTAGGAGGGTTGCACATGAGTGCAATGCAGAGTGGTTCTAGTGCCATATGGACGTTCAAGAGTGTTGCCTAGTGGCCGGGCGCGTGCAGGGCCTGCATTGATATGAGCCAAAGCAGCATCGGTCGGCAAATTGCACTGATGCCTGCTGCATCTGCAATGCACATTGCTGTCGCAGTTTGTAGAAGAACTGGGCAAGTTACAAGACAGAGTCCCAGCTTTTTCAGCTGATAAAGCAGAAGCTATCATTCAGCAGGACCTGGGACAGCCTGTCTCAAAGCTGTTCCGCAGCTTCGACCGCCGGCCGATTGCCGCTGCAAGCTTAGGGCAAGTCCATAGGGCTGTCCTGCACACTGGTGAAGAGGTGGTAGTTAAGGTTCAGCGGCCGGGGTTGAAGCAGCTCTTTGACATCGATTTGAATAACTTGAGGCTTCTGGCCGAGCAGCTGGATAAGGGTGATGACAACAGAGATTTCAAGGTACGGTGGTACAACTCGCCTGTGCTGTCCTAGTGTCTAGAACAGCTACAAAATTGCATATGACATGGGAAAGCAGTCGATGACCGAAACAGGTGTTTGCATGCACGTTAGACATGAGATGTTTGTCACCAGCCTGGACAAGGGCTAGTCACTAACTGCAACTCTATCATCACAGCCAGCCATAAGGTTACAGCTGTAGCTCAGCAGCCACAGCCCAACTGCCTGCTGGTGCAGCACTGTCACTAGTGGTCTGCCCTGGCTCCTCAACATATGGCTGAGCCAAGCTGTTCAAAGACATGTAAAGTGTGTGTGTAGTTGTTATGGGTGGTTGCAGGGGATCTATGCAGAGTGTGCCTCGGTGCTGTATGACGAAATTGACTACATCAAAGAAGGCAGGAATGCTGACAGGTTCAGGTATGTGCATTGGTGGTTGCCAGCTAGACCCATGCATGACATGGGTCCTACTTCCAATGGATATCATGGCTGTTGTGCAGAAGACACAGTGTGTGAGCAATGGCCTGCTTGGGCTAATACCGCGTATGTGTTGGGAGCATTGCTGCAGCCGTGAATTAGCAAGCGGCTCCATACTGTCGTTTTCTGCAGACGTAGTGTGCATTAAGGGTATCAAAACAAGCTAGAGTCTGACCTTCTGCTGCTGCAGGCGCAACTTCCGGGACACTCCATGGGTTCGGACTCCTATTGTGCATTGGGAGTTCTCATCACCCCGTGTGCTCACACTGGAGTACCTGCCAGGTCAGCCAGCCGAGCTGTCCTGCATGTGGCAGTTCACGATCTCCTGCGCCGTGTCCTGCACGTTATTTCATGTGTTGTTTGCTGTGTCTTCTGCAGCTGCAAACAGCCACAACACACACAGCTTGCATCATGTTTACGTGCAATGTCCTGCAGGCATCAAGATCACTGACATGCCTCGCTTGGAAGCTGCTGGGGTTGCAACAGATTTGGTGGCACGAAGGGCTACGGAAGCTTACCTGATGCAGGTGCGTTCAAATGTTGCTGGGCTTAGAAAGCTGAGTTGGTTATATGTGCCGGCTGGTGGGGTTTAGTTAGTGGGCTGCAGCTAGCCACAACATCAAGCCCCTTTTGTTCCCTGGCCCACTGTTGCTGGGCACCACTGGTGGCCAGATGCCTGGGGCTCAAGAGCTGTAACTTGTCATACCAATGCACACCACTGCGGCAATCATTGGTAGTCAACAACTGCCATGTTCTCCCTTGCAGCGCGCCTGGCATAACGTGGGTGACGCTGGATGGACTGCTGCTGTGTCACAAGCTTCTCTCCTGAAGCTCTGTTCAAGCTCTGCTCTCCTTATTAGCCCCTCCTCAGCCTAGCACAGGGCCCCTGAGCAGTGCTCAGCCCTGGATGTTCTTTACTCACAGCAATGGTGCTGGTTGTGTGCTTCTCAGGTCCTGCGTCATGGGTTTTTCCACGCTGATCCACACCCGGGCAATGTGTCGGTTGATGCTTCTGGTCGCCTGCTGTTTTATGACTTTGGCATGATGGGAGAGATCGTGCCCAATGTGCGGGAGAGGCTGCTCGATCTGTTTTATGGTATCTACAAGTAAGCACCTCTGCCCTATTTAGCAGTACTGAGAGTGTTGACAGACAGTCTAGATGTGTTTGCATTGCTGGGAGTCAGGCTGGCAGCCAGGCTCTCAATCACAAGCTTCTTTTATTTGGACAGACTTGCACTTCATCCGCCCGATGCCTTCGCAAACCGTGGTGTGGCTCGTATAGACGTGCAGCTGGGTATGCATTAGGACGTTTACTGAGCTGCCCGTGCTGCCTTACCGAGCTTGCCAGCACTAGTACACACCTGATACACTCTGTTAGCGCTGAGGTATGCTCTAGGAAACGGCCAACTCAGATGCTCCATGTTAACTTTGGCGTTACTAACGTTAGTAACAGCTAGCTGTGCCCTGGACATGCACTGCTTGCCCTGCAGGAAGGACACTGGCAGCGTCATCCGTACCCTAGTAGAGCTAGGCATCATCAAGCCCACAGGGGACATGCTCTCAGTTAGGAGAGCTATCAGCTACTTCCTAGAGAACTTGGCAAGGCAGACAGAGAGGCAGGAGGCTATTGGAAGGATTGGAGAGGATCTGTTTGCTATTGCACTGGATCAGCCATTCAGGTTTCCTGCAACCTTCACCTTCGTGCTGCGAGCGTTTAGGTAGGCGAGATGGCGGCCTCGATGGTCAGCTGGTGCACACTGTTGTCAGCAGGCAGTTTGGCATTGGCAAACCTAGATTGAGGCCTGTCGTTCAATTGTGTGCTGTAGTCATTTGGGCATTACATGCCTGGGGATTACATAGGACTGCATATCAATGCCACAGAGGTGCTGTGGCAGCTCGTGCTTCGTTGGTTCACTGAGCTTCCATGCGTGTATAGTGGATGCCACGTAGGTTAACTCCCAAGTTGCACACTGATTAGGCACAAAAGTATCACATTGCCGGTTATTGCGCTTGCATGATGCCCATCTCAGTGCAAGAATTCAACACTGAAGCCATCAATAAGTCATCACTGATGCATGACACTGCAGATCTTGCCAGCGCATCTGAAATTGTTGCATGGCTCAGTCACTTTTACTGAAGTCACCACTGAAGTCATTACATCTGCAGTGTCCTAGCTGCCTGTTGTTCCGCTTGTCTGCCCCCGCAGCACTCTTGAAGGCATCGGCAAGACCCTGAACCCTAGCTACAACTTCAGCGAAGTTGCTACACCCTATGCACAGGAGCTACTGCAGTTGCAGGATGTCAGCCAGCAGGGTTTCATCATTGAGCAGTTCCAACAGCAGGCCACTGAGGTGAGCATTGTGGGCTAGCCGATCAGCTGTCCATCACTGTACTGCGTTCAGGGCTGTGCAGCAGGCTTGACAGCAGCTATACGTCATTGCATCGTCAGTCGTGTTGGTGTTACAGTAGCATACCCGCTCTGCCGGCGCAAAATTATCGTCACATTTGCTCAGTAGCGTTATATTATAGTAACAATGGCCTATGAACCGGTGAATGTACAGGCACATGCAAGCATTCAGTTCAAGCAGTTGCTGGTGTCTTGTGTGTTCTGTACAGGTGACACAAGCAGCTGCGGCTATGCCCTTCCGTGTACAGCGGATAGACAACACCTTGGAACAGCTAGAAACAGGCAACCTGAAGTTGCGTGTGAGGGTCCTGGAGGGCGAGCGAGCAGCACGCAGAGCCGGGGTGCTGCAAATAGCAACCATCAACACCGTTGCAGCAGTAGGCTTGCTAGATGTTGGGACGCAACTGGCGTTGCATGGTGGGCTGGAGTTTGCGGCAGGGGCTTGCTATAGCTTGGCAGCGCTGTTCAGCGTGTTTGTGGCGCTGGGACTGAAGCGCGTGCAGCGTCTAGACAAGTTTGAGAAAGAGATCAGGGGATAGGCCATTTGAGGGGGGGAGGGGGGCTGCACATCTTGGTGTTGGGACAGGCGTCGCCCTTGGTTGGGGGATGTTGTGATCATTCAGGTTTGTCAGACTTCACTGCTGCTCTGCTTGGCACTTCTAGGAGTAGGCTTTTTGTTGTCTGTGGAGCAGTCTGAGCAGCTGTGATGGCCTCTAACACTGTCCATGTCTACATGTCCTGTTCAGAGCTGTGCTTGTGCCGCGTTTAGTGTTGCATGAGCTGTGTACTTAGCCAACTCAAAACATGTTGGTTGTGGCTGCAATCTCATCGGTCACTCCAGTGTCATCACATTATGCATATTGTCAGTGTTGAGACATACCTTGTGTTGTCTTATTGTCTCTGCAACCAACAAGAACTTGCTCACATGTATATGGTCGCCAGATTTTGTGGGGCTGCACTGCACCTGATTCCACCTTGGTGTATGGTACGCACGCTTCACAGTGTCAACAATTTGCATCTGACAAGGCATTGTACTTTGGTTCGATGCTCAGCATACGGTATGACATCATCTCCATATTGGTGAATGGCCCGGCCATCTCGGAGAAGGCGGAGAATGAGCAGGCATTGTCCTGATGGCGTCTTCTGTGATTGTTGCTCACGTCCACTGGCGGTTGGTTGGTCACGTAGCTTCCAAGCGTCCCAAAATGCTCAGGTGGTGGCTTCTTGTGGCTTAAGCAAGCTAGAGTAAGCTTGCTGTAGTTTCCTGTCCGAGGTGCAGTTGGCAACTCAGGGTGCTGACATGCAACCATTTCCTCCTGCATTCTGTCAGCCGGGGTAAGGTATTCGTGAGATTGACAAGCTGTTCGCACTGCCGCATTGGTCCACGGCGCTGATGCACATCTGTGCCTGTGTGTTGCTTGCTCTTCTGAGCATGATCTCGGCTGTAAGGGTTCTCCAATGTGCAGGCAGCCGGTGGAGGACATTCTCCTAGTGTGAGGCTGTATGCTGTTGCGGTGGTGTGGCCTTGCTGTGTCACAGGACTTGGCGCACGGATGGCAGAATGAGTGCTAGTCAGCACAAGGCAGCTGCAGTGTTGCAGACACTTGCTTGCCAGATCACAGCCATGTGCAGAATTCAGGCAATGAAAGGAGTTACTTACTGGCTGTCAGCTTGGCTGAGCCTTTTTTGAGCTGTGTTAGGACAGCACGCGCGCGATGCGCTGTCAGTTCGGTTGCAACCGAACCGGCACCCAGCAGCGCGGCTTTGAGTCTGTGCGTTATGATCCTATTTGTGCATTAGAATGCGTTCGCACATTCCCTCTTTTGATTCGCCGTGAACCACATTACTCTCAACAAACACACCTCTTCCTTTCTTCCATCTTACCGAATGCTCAGCGGGCCGTCTGCAAACTATACACAACGGCGGGGTGTGCTGAACACGATGGCAGTTGTTGCTCGTGGTGGGGTGCTTGTCTTTGCCCTTGCTCAGTGCTGTGCCATCATCGTGGCTGCAGTCCCTGCAGAAGCAGGTTTCCCGGGTGCACGGTATTTTGCGAATGGGGATGATAACTTAATGTCTGGAGGTGAAGCTGCTAGCGCCGAGACAGCAGGTCCTGTGGCAAGAGCTCAAGGAGCAGTACATTGGATTAGACCAGGGTTGTGGCCATCACCAATCATGGGCGAAGGGGACATGTCTGTTTACGTCAACGCCGCACACTTGGCAAGGGTCATTGTATGCTACGGGGTGGTGGGTTGGGTATTGCTACCGAGTGCTGTAGCTCTTGCAGAGCAGTGCCTGCGTGATGTTTGGGTAGCATATGTCGTTTATGTGAATCGCCTGATTTCTGCCGCAAAAACAGCCTCAGAAATAGCACAAAGCACAACAAGAACATGGGATAAGGAAGTGGCGTTTGGCAAGGCGATTTTACGTGCATTGTCATGGAACCTGCGGTCAATGTGGCTGCAGGGGAGGATGGACTGCGTGGAACTCAGTGCTGGGGCACTGGCGTATCTGCTGGCTTGTGGGACTTTGGAACATTTAACCACTGGTGCAAAACGGACTTGGTGCGATCTAGGCGTGAGTGCCTCGTGGTTTGGCGTTTTGAGGCTATATGGCAGCTTTCTGGGTGGCAGGACCATTGCCAGGTCAGCGGCTGCAGTGGCGCTGCTACACTGGTATTACACTCCGGTGCCACTACAAAAGTCCCTTGGAGCTGTTGCTGTTGTGGTTGTTGCTATGCCGTCTATTGTTTCGTTGCCCACTCTCTACTACTGTCTCGCCGGTGCCATAGTCGCAGTCGGCTTTGTGCTGGTTTGGTCAGCGCAAGCCCTGAGTTGGTCATTTGGGTTATGTGCCTTTGCACTCAAACTGCTCATATCAGCTGCCAAATTTCTGACGAGACCCAGCAAGGCAATACAGCAAAGCAATATTTGGTGGTTGTGCAGGTCTGCTGTGAGCTATGGCTGGATTGCAGCCTGCTGTGTTGTTTTCTGTGCTGTCGACCTTGCAATCATGTCCGTCAAAAGCGCGTATAAGCTTCTTGCGTGGCTTTGCACGTATCTGTTGTCTGGGATGAACCACATGTTTGTATTCCTGGGTGCAGCAGAGCTAGCAGTTGCAGCGTTTGTCCGCAAGCAATGGAGCTGCTGCAGTAACAACCTGCATCAGCAACACAAGCAGTTGCGCAGGATTTACAGGCGCACACGAGGCAGCCCTGCAGCTTTCATAACGCAGACAGCCCAATGGCTCGCCACAGGGCAAACCGACACCGCAGGAAACAAAAGCAACCGACACTCTGGGACATGTGCAAGCAAACGAGGTCAAGCACAGCATCAACACCAAGGTGCAGGAGGGGCTGCAGCGGCTTTCACGCACTACAGTGGAACAGACCCCACCGATGCAGCAGCAACTGTGCAACTGAAGCCAGAGCAGCCAAGAATCCTGGATGCTGTGCCTGCAAGGCAGTGGACGTGCCCTGGCTCAGAATCAAGTCTATCGGGTGCCAATCCAGCAGTAAGCGATGACTCAGACCTTTCAGACCTGCTGAGCCTGGCGCTTAACAGCAGTAACCTCGCTCAGAAGGTGCATCACCAGCCATCAATCATCAAAGGCAGACCAAAACCACAACAAGCACCAGTTCCTGCAATGCCTAGGGAGGGGGCTCTTTTGGGCAAAGTCAACGCTGCAAAGGAAGCTGCAGGTGCAGCCGACAATGCTTTGTCAAGTCAACGCTTGCTGGCCACTGCTAACAACTCTCCCTCGACTAAGCAAGCAAGGAGCAAAGGTGTGTCGTTGCTGTTGAGCTTGGATTCTGACAGTTTGGACAGTTTCGACAGCAGCAAGATGCTGCAAGGCCATGGCTACCTTGCAGCCAGGACAGCAACAGGTAGCAACTGGTACCTGTATCAATACCTCAAGCACAGGGCACTATCAGCACTGCAGCAGCGCTGTGTGCTGCTCGACAGCTGCAGGTAAAGGCATGCTAGGCATGATGTTCCAGATGGCTGTTGGGGATGCCTGCCTGCTGCTGAGCTTGTTTGCTGTCCAATGCCACAGCAACCATACCTGCTAATGCTGATGCTGCCGCCAACCGCACTGGTGTCAAGCAGGAGTCAGACTTTGCCAGGCCAAAGAAAGGCGAAAGTGTGATTTTGTCGCAGCTACAACAAGACAGCTGTCCAACTGTCCGTGTCAACAGCACCATCTGCAACGCATGCTATGCTTGCATCTACTATGACAGTGTGTCTGCAGTAGGCTCCATGAGTCTGCCAAGTAACAGACCATAGTAACTGCTCAGGCGGTACTGTCAAACACAGCAGCTGGTGGTTGTTGCTGCCGGCTGTTACTGACTGCACACACCTCCGCTGTGCTGTCTACTGCAGGCTCAGGGCCGGCAGCAACCCTTGCTACTAGCAGCCCTCCTGAGCTCAAGTGCAGTGCTAGCAAGCAACAACCCAGCAGTACACCAAAGAAAAAAGGTGTGTGAATGCTGGTTACCTGTCGGTACATACCGTCACAGCTGTCCAGTAGCAGTGCCCAGCTGCATTATGTGTCGCTGGCTGTGTCTCTGCCAACAATCCCACAATGCGGGTGTGCTGCTGTTATGAATCTGCTCCAATTACTGCTGAGATTCTACTCTGCTTGCTCCTGCTGCTTTGGTTGGCAGGTTTGTCATTAACAACAGCTTCCACCAGCACTGTTGCCCCGGCTCCAGGCCTTACCAGCAAGCACTCCGGGGCCAACAGCCCTGTGCCAGGCAGTGCAGCCGCCTCCGCCATAGCAACAAGCGTGCAAGCTGCAACCTCAGCAGCAACTGTAAGCGCCTCAGCAGGCGCATCTGCTAGCAAAATCAGGCAGGACAGCAGTACCGCAACAGCAGCTGCGGCGGGCACAAACAAAGCAGCATCAGCAAAGCCAGCGGCCATCCCGGTGACTGCTACAGCAAAGACAACAGGCAGTGAAAGGCTGCAGGATGGCTGTGTGGACCCAGCTACTGAAGCTTTCAGAATCAAAGCGGCGGCAGCAACCTCAACAGCAGTTGCCGCAACGACTGCAGCTGCATCCGTAACCAAGACGGCGAACAGTAACAAGCTGCAGGACAGCACTGTTGCAGCAGCCATGACCAAAGCAGCGACAGCCACCTCAACAGCAGTGGTAGCAACAACTGCAGCAGCTGTTGGACCCGCCACACCCAGAGCAGGGGCACCAGGAGTATCACCAGTCAAACCAGCAGCAGCTGCAGCGGTTGCTGTAGACCCCAAGACAGCATGCAGTGTTCAGCGCAGAACTGCCAAGGCCAAGGCAGCTGCAACAATGGCAGACATGGCCGCGGACAACAGCAGTGCAGACCTTGCAGCCAGCAAAGCATCAGAGCAGTTGTCTGAACCAGGCACAGCAGTCAGCAAGAAGCCAACAAGTAACAGGGATCAACCGCAGCCCATCAGCAGAAGCACAGCTGCTTGCGCTGCAGCGATAGACCATCTCACAGCAGCAGGCACACAGGTAGACATTCCCGCAGACGTCCCATGTGCTGCTGTTGAAAGCAAAGCTCTTTTCAGCAGCAACAGCAATGCAGAAACCGTTGCAGGCGTTAGCAGTAGCTGCACCCTGGATATCCCTATTGCCATACCGGTAGCCATACCAGTGCTACTTCCATCAGCAGCGGCAGAAGCAGCCATTGCAACAGCCATCAATTCTTCGGGTAGCCCTGCAGCTGTAGCAATGCAGCCCCCACAGCAGCCAGCAACCACAGCTTCAACAGCAGCAGCAGCAGGAAGGATTTCGATCCACCCCCCTGCATGGAAGGTCAGTGAAGCCAAACAGACTGCAGGACAGGGTTTGTGCAGTAGCTTTGTTGCGGCAAAGGCAGGCGCTCAGCATATCAGTGATGCTTTGCGGGCAACCAATGCACATCCTGGACCATCTGCTGCTGTTGTGGACAACAGCAACATGCAGACAGCAGACATGTCGGACTGGCTACAGTACTGTGCAGCAGTAGATGCCCTCAGTCATGCAGCCACACAGCAGCATCAGCAGCTGGTTGCAGCTCACAGCGGCGGTAGCCCTCAAGCTAGCAAGCCCTATCGGCCCTTGGAATTCAGCAGGTCGCTGAGCATACTATCAGCAGCTGAGACCCGTGATAGGAGCCCCACAGCAGCTGCAGGAACACCGACAGGTGCAGCAGTTAGAGGGTCGGCTGGGGGTTTCCAAATGAGCTGCAGTCCTGCAAGCTGCTGGGGTGGCTCATGCACTGCAGCAGCAGCTTCACCTGTCGGACACAAAGAGCAGGGTCTGCAGGACCGCGGCAGCACATCAAGCATGTTGGCTGGCTTTGCAGATGACGGTCCGGTATTTGATGATGGGGTGTTGTGTGTGGTTTGTAGGCAGGAGCCACGCAGCCACGCCTGCGTGCATGCTAGTGAAGAGGTCTGCCTATGCATGTGTGCTGAGTGTTGTGACCAGCATGGCCATGCTAGTAGGGGTTGTCCACTGTGCAAGCGACCTGTGGAGTACACGATGCAGTGGTGGAGCTGATGTGTTGGGTGGTGATTCTGATGTACGTAGGGCTGCAAGATGCGTGACACTGGCAGGTCCCTTGTTCTGCCAGCTATTGTCACAGGGCCTGTGAAGTTGTTCCTGCCTGCTACTGCAGTCAGTCAAGCATTCCGAGTTGCGCATTAAAGACACTTGTAGTTTGCTTGGCCGTTTAAAGCGCTCTGAGCACACCAGTATCAGGTGCTGGTGCAGCAGTACAGCCAGTACCAGTTAAGCCTTGGACCCTGGACCACCGGTAGAGCACATGATTTCATGGTGGCTGGAGTACGATGAAGTCAATGTGTGTCTGTTTGGTCTGAACTGAGATCGTCGGAGGGCAAAGACCGGGTACATTGTCGACATTGGACGCGCACGGTCACCCAGTGAACACGGCAGCGCACCGCAACCCCTTATACTCACATTTCTGTTCTGCTGGTAGGGCTGTCACGTTTCTCCGTAGACTGTGAAGCGTGTACTGCTCCACGCAACTGAAAGGCTTGGCCAACAGCGCACAGCAGACATGCGATCCATACGTAGCCAAGACATATAGCTTATAGGTGATGATCAACCCCCGCAAAAAGAGCACTGACGGGACTACCCCTCTGGGGAATAAGCTCCCAGGCATTTCAGACATGCAACAGCCTCTGCTGCCCCGTCCAGCTTTACAGCGCGCTAACAGCGGCACGCAACGGCCTAGGAGTACTGGAAAAGGACGCACTATTAGTCCTGCAATAGACATAAAGCGGGGAGCTACGCTAGCTTCAGCAGCACTAAATCAGGTGGGACCCAACAAACCTAGTCCAGGCCACCCTCATTCGGGAGTGGAGCTGCGAACCAAGTTGACATCTACACTTTAATGCGGCGCCTGATGATGCTTTGGCTCTGTGAACAACATGCACTCGGGTTCAGCTCAGAACTTCAGCAACAGTAGTTCTCCTGCAGCTGGAGGGCCATCAACAGCTGGGCAGGCCTTCCCACGAATATAATTCGGCGTTCGCCTCAGCTTTGCAGAATTTTGTGGGCTTTTATCAGTCACAACGATAAGCATCACGTCTCTGCGAGGGCTCCTGGAAGCACAGTAGTGTGCTGATAACAACCAATTCCTGAAGTTGGCTCCTGCTTCATCATCATCATCATTACACGCATTTCCAGTACTGTGATGAACCACGAGTGAACAGCACTCCCTTGTGATGGGGAATCCTCCTGCTTATCTGCTGTTACGTCTGCAGCCACCAGCAGCAGCTCGCCAGAAAGACAAGTTCGTGCCCCTAGGTCAAACGATTGCACAGCCGGACGCAGATGCAGCTGAAGGCCGCAGCAGTAAGCCCTGGCCGATTGCTCAGAGCCAGCTGACAGTAGCACAGCGTGGTGGCGGGGTTGATGGCGATGCAGTTCCAAGACCAGCACCAACCATATTTGAGGTGCGCTGTGAGCTCGTAGTTGTGTGGCAGTTCAAAAAGGGACTGCGATGGCTCACGTGGTTGTCCTGCATTCAAAGGGTGGCTCTGCGGCAGTTGTCAGTGACGCTTTGTCGCCTCGAACTGCGTTGTGAACGCCTGGCAGTGGTAGCACTTGCAGCAGTAGCGTGTTGCTGGCAGTTGCTTGGTTGCAGCACTCAGGCTGACTGCAGTAGGTCGTTCTTATGAGTTTCTATGAAGTGAACCTGGACCCGGCGGGGGTGCCAGCCCGAGACATGGCTCAGGTCTGTTGGTTGATTCCTCAGGACCTGGCCGGAACTGCAGTGACCGTGCAAGCCACTAACACAGCAAATGTATGCTTTTGATACATTGCTTGTTGGAAGTGCAGCCGAAGTATGCGCTAGGCATGATCAGGTGCTGCTGCAAAGGCAGCATTTGAGGACATGCTGGGTGCCTTTGTGCAGCAAGCAACAGTAGTTGGGATCAAAATCTGGATGACCTGCAGGCAACACGCTGAAACATGGTGCATTCTGTTGACTATATGTTAACTTTCTGTTATCTTTTGTGAGGGGCAAGGTTACATGTAGATACGTAGACCGTCTTAGCCTGTAGTCTCTCCAGCGAACCAACTGGGCCTGGCACTTGGATTGGGGTAGATACAGTCTTGCAGCTGGTGATAAACTCAGCTTTGAGAGCTCTGGCGATGTGCTGGATTCTGTAATACCAGGCTACTAGAGCCGAAGCGATGTCGTGTTTTATTCATCCGAGTTGTCGGCACTGCCCTGCCCTGCACTGCAGGACTTGGAAGGCGAAGGGACGTTCTCAAATGGGCGAATAACGGCCATGACAGTTGCGGAAGGTCTTGACAGAAAGAAGATAGAGCTGTTGTTGAAGGCCAAGTACCCCAAGCTCGAGACACATACGTACCAAGATGTGGTGCACGCGACTCCAAAATTGGATGACTCAAACAGTGGCGACATATTCTTCTTTGACGTGAGTGAGACTGGTTACACCGTGTATCCTTTGGTTGTGTCCGGTCTTCCGCACTGTTATGCTGCTATCTTCAGATCTACAGGTCAGCTGTATGTGTGGGGTTGCAGAGCAGGGGAGAGTTGGGGCTATGATTGCATGTTGTATATATTTCGAGCTTGAGACACATACGTATCAAGATGTGGTGCATGCAACACCAAAGCTGGATGACTCAAACAGTGGCGACATATTCTTTTTCGACGTGAGTAAGACAGGTTACACCAGTGTATCCTTTGGTTGTGTCCTGCTTTTCACAATGTCATGCTGCTATTTTGGGTTTAGAGTTTACCTTTCTAGTGTGGCATCGAACATGGGAGATATGATGAAGCTGTGACTGCATGTCAAGTGCCTCAAGGTTCAGTTCACTTCATTGCCATCGCTGATGCTTTTGACAGTACAGTCAGTTTTCTTCTGGGGCATCAGTGCAGCGAGGAGCTGCCGGTGCTGTTTTCAAGCAGAAGTTCTCTTGCTGTTACTGCAAACCTAGCTGTGTTTGCTCAATCATTGCCACTGATAGCAAAGCAGCGCCGTTCAGTGCAACATGGGAAGTGGTAACACCTAACTATTGTGCTGCTGCTGCTGTGTATGTTTTGCAGTATGGCACAGTTGTGTTTTGGGGCATCAGTGCAGCAGATGAGCAAGCAGTACGATTCAGCATCATCAACCCATGCCGGTTAGAGCCCCTGGACTTGCACGAGATAGAAATAGACGAGTTCACGTTCCATTACAGCACAATCGAGCCGCCGCATATACAGAATGACGTTATCACAATCAACAAGACATATGCAGCCGACCATCAGGTATGTGCAGTAGACAACTGGTATCTCAGCATGTGTTCTTGTCCACCTTGTTGTGCACAAGTTTGCTGTGATTGCACAGCAATCTTGATGGCCAGATTCACTGTAGATCATCGAGACACCAGGCATGAATAACCACAATGTGTTATAACAGTACACAAAAAAATACACAGCTGACCATCGGTGATGTCCTGTTGAGCCTGCTTTCATCATATTGTGCCTGTGATCTTTTGCATGTTCGATGTGTGATGCATCTGAATGTTTCTGTTTATGAAGGCTACTGCTTGCACTGTGTGGTATCAGCACAATGAAAGCACTGTGATGGCATTGGTTGCCTTTTTTCCCTCATGGTCATGATTGTGTCAACTGCTATGCACGCTGTTTGCTCATGCACACATCACCCCCCGGTGGCTGATCAGCCACAAGCTGGATGGTCAAAAAGTGCAATTCAGCTGTGATCGCTGAGCGGTGACCCTTGACATGATCGCATCAGATGGAATTTGCCCTATCATCTCGTCATGTCCGTGTGGTCCATGAATGTAAATTGTTGACCATCATATCATATTGTTGTAAGATATTGTAAAATCAACCACTCTGTGGATTGTCCTGCAGGTCAAGCTGGCCATCAGTCATGCGTTGGCTCAGTCAACTTTGTTGGGTTGCTATGAAGAGCGTCTGCAGGTAAGCGGGCGTAGTCTGCAACTAAATCATACCTTCAAACCTCTCTTTGGTTGCATAGACAATCAAGGAGGTGACTCGTCCAAGCAGCACTTGTCAGGCAAAGTGTCAGCAGTCTACAACTCACATCAGGCTCACATCGAAATGAGTTCTTCAATCTTCATCGAGGGGATCATTTCAAGCCTGGCTAATGCTACAGCTTTTCACAGTGTGTCCTCGTTCGCTATGCTTTGCAGGAGATTGTGGAGTGTACAAAAGACCTGCCTGAAGCTTTGGCAGAAAATGGACGTGTAGATATTAGTCGCAAACAAGTAGCGCGCTTCATTGGTCAAGTATTCCTGCAGCGCTCGGCGGTGAACCTTCTGGGAGTCGTGTTGGACGTCCCGGAGTTCTTTTGGAGTGCACCAGACCACTTGCAGGTGTGAAATGGGTTGCTGAGTGCCTTCGCAATTGCCTCGGCATTGCTTTTGGGTGGGCCATCTGTGTGTTAGCAAGGTGACGCTCCAAGCATTCTCAGCTCTATGTGCCGCTAGTGACACATCAAGTCGCAAACACTCTTTCTCTTTGGGGATGTTGCAACCATAGTGCACGGCGTATTATCATACACAGGGTTTGTATCCTAGCATTTCTCACCTGCCTGTGTTGATTAACGTCACCCATGCAGAGGTTAGGAGGTGCTTTTGGCACGGAGGCCAGTGTGCTTTGGTGCTGTGCACACATTCAATGCGCTTGTACGGCTCACATATGTTAGGACTGAGGCACCAATATGATGTGCATATTCACCACCAACCTGATGCCTACGTTACTAATTCAGAATTCATTCAGGTACTAATTATATTGTGCCTGCATGCTGATGTGGTGCTTTGAGACTTCAGTCTGTGTGTTGATTTTGCAACCACCGCGCTGCAGCCTCGTTGTTTCCTGTTCTCTAGGAGCCCCGCTGCGCTCAAACAGGGGATATGCACAGCTTTTCGCGACATCTGAAATTTGGCTGTGGTGATTATGCGCAGGTGCTCTGCAAACGTGTATGTGAGTGACTAGGCTGTTTTTACAGAAGCCTCTCTGTGCTCAACGTACTATTGCACTGCTGGGCCGTCAGTCTGAAGATTCTGGTTGTTGCGCATTCTGCGCAGGTGCTGTACAGACTTGTGCGTGAATACTTGGGCTGTTTTCTTAGGAGCCTCTCTGTGCTCAATCCAGATTTGCACTACTGGGCCGTCAGTCTGTTCAACATTGTGGCTGTTGTGTATTCTGTGCAGGTGCTTTACAAACGTGTGTGGAACATTTAGGTTGTTTTCACAGTCGCCTATCTGTGCTCAATGCAGACTTGCACTACTGGGCCGTCAGTCTGTTCAACATTGCAGCTGTTGTGTATTCTGTGCAGGTGCTTTACAAACGTGTGTGTGAATACCTGGAGCTAGATACACGGGTAGAAGTGCTCAACACACGGTGGGTCTAGCTTCACATGTTACATCTGGTATATTGCAAAAGATTGCCGCAGTGTTATGCCATTTGGCTGTGTTACCCATCACAGTTCTTGGTGTAGAACACTTACTTCTGAGATCGTGTCACATTATCTACATGCAACTTGCCCCTCTTTACAAAACACATTGTGCAGAGTCTGTTGGCCTGCTTTTGCTTGCTGCATAAGCAGTAGTTGTCACTGTCTTCCTGTAGCAACTAATTTTAACGCTACCTTTCTTGCCAGCGGTGTCTACTGCTGCTCTTAGTGCTTTGGACCCTGCAGCCACATGACTTGCTGCTTGAACTTGCATTTACATCTAGCTGTGGAAGGAGCAATCTCATTGCTGCCTTATTGCAATATTTTATGCTTTGCGCACAGTGGCAGGTGAACTTCTAAGACCATTAAGGATCTAGCCCAGTGTACCGCTGTCGGCTTGGCTGAGCTTTTGTCCTGCTAACGTGCATCCGTAGGTATGGTGTGCTGCAAGAGATGCTGGAGATGGTTCGCGACCACCAAAACAACCAACACATGTCACGCTTGGAGTGGATTGTCATCTGGCTTATTGCTGTGGCGGTACGTACACACAGGAAGTACTCGCTTCCAGTTTCGCTGCGTCAGGAGTCTAGAATCGGCTGTGATAGCAATGTTGGCAGATTGTCGAGGGTGGCACTGGGTCACGTTGTTGCACCGGGCAGCAGCAGCCCTCAGTTCACCGTAGCTCCATGTATTCAATGCAAAGTATGATGCACAGGGTATCAGAACTCATACTCCCTACTCTCTTGATATGTCTGTGCTCGAATCTTCTGTGTGCCTTTGCATCGTGTACAAAGGCAGTTTGGCTCTGGTGGCATATATATAAGTTACCCATCAGCCATAGCTCTATGGCCATCAGCCCCGCGCCCATTCCAGAGATGGCGGTTCTGGTCGTATCTGCTGATGTTTTGATTTCCGAAGTCATGCACCACTTTGTTTGTTATTCTGTATCATTGAATCTGAGTGCCTGTTTGTCTCTGCAGGTTGTGATCGGATGTTTGCAGGTAGCTGGACTAATCGGCTTCATCAGACCAGGCGGCTGGTAGCAGCAGTAGCACAGCAGCAAAACCAGACATCAGGTGTCGCGCGGCTGCAGTCACATGGGTCTGGCACACTGCTAATGTTGTTCAGAATATATTGAACAGTCTGGCTATTGATAGCCAGTGGCACCTGGACTTCTGAACACTATGTGCTGCTGTTGATAAAAGTTACCAGCGTGTAAAAGGTGACTGAGCCAGTGCTAACAGGATACTATCTAGTAGATGCCAGGGCCCTGGCAAGAGCTGATGTGCCATCAAGTGCGTCTCTGTCCTTGAGAGTCGTTATATATTGTGCTGCTCAACGGTGAACAGACGTCCCATCTGCATCGTGACAGAACATGAACGTCCCATGAGCGGGCCACAAACCAAGTATGCCACGACGGTTTGAAGTGTGCACAATCAGCACGCCCAGCTTCACAAGAACGGGCTTCGAATCCCGAGTCCATCTAGAACACCTCTAACAGCCTGATTGACCTGCTTTGCAGCTGCTATATGCGGCTCATCAGCTTCTACATCCAACACTACTGCTTTCTGCCCCACACCACACTGGTCTATGACTAAGTTCGCTGCAGTCAAGCCTGTTACATATGCGCGTTCCTGGCTTAGCCCGTTAGCCCCGTGTGAGACTCCTTTGACCCAGTCGCCAGCAATGAAGCAATTTGGTATGCTCGTCATCTGGAAAGGTCTGCAGAGAGTTTGAAAGTAAAAGCTTTTCAGAGTCTGATCTCCATGGAGCCGAAGGTTGCAGTGTTACTTCCAAATTAGCTTTGACCCTGGCGCTCAAGAACAGAATCCAGTTCGTGTATGCTGATTTAGTGCTGACAACAGCGGGAGAATGAGTCCTGAAGAGCTTTGCCCGATTTGACTCAGTACAGTTGCTGTACACAAGTCGCATGTATTCTGCTGACGGGTACACTGAGTGTACTTTGCAATCGAGCAAAACATATGTTGTCTGGAACCTCAGCTCTTTCATACAGGAGCATCGGCGCACAACTGGCAGTATGGCAGGATAAACGACTCATGTTCTGCAGTATAACAACAAGTGATGTCACATGACTTGCAGGCTGCTGTTGCTCGCCAGCCGATTGGCGTTGTGTCTGCGTGGCAAGGTACATACCTGTTGGCATAACACCCGGGGCTAAAGTGTGTAACTGCCTTCGGGAACCTCAGCACAGCACTGTCAATGACCTGCAACATCCAGCATCACATCAGCAGCATTGGTCGCCCCTGCATGTTGCTTGTGTTGTTGTTATAGGCTGCTCATACACTCAGCATGCCTGAATGAATGAATGAGCTCCGCGTAGCGCTTTCATTAGAGCGCTAGCTTAGATTGAGGGAGGGTAATGTGTGTGTCGAGGTAACTCCACATTCCCTACCGTTAGCATGCCTGCATCTGACACATCACACAGATATCTCTACCATAAAGTCTAACAACGGCAATGCCAAAACCCAACGGAATGGATAATGCTGAAATTCTCATCCCCAAGAATGTCAGCAAATACGGTGCACCATACCATCACAGCATGCATACAAGACTCCGTGCAGTGCTGCAGCGGTCGCCACAGAGCATAACTTGCTTTCTTGGCGTCCTAACGACTGACTTGGAATCTGCAAACTCAGTCGATTACCTGAGCATCTCTGAATCCTGGTTCACAGACTTCCAGATGTGATTTGACCCGGTCCACAACCTCCTGGTCTGTTAGAGGCAGCAACGCCGACGCATTATAGAAGTCCGCGGTTATGACAGACCCGGGTGCATTGAAATATTCATCCTGCAGGGCGAACCGCAGCATATGACAACAAATATCAGCATTAAGCATAACGTCTCAAACTCAATTGCAGTTCGTATGCGCACGCATGCGGTGATTGTATGCATGAGTCTGCCAGGCTGCATAGCCAAGGGATGTTCTTGCGAGCTGGAGGTTGTCGCCCGGCTAACAACTGTTTGACATTTCTGCATATGTGAGCACTTGCATGCATCACACCGCATGTACCACACATAGTGCCGCAGCAACCGCCTGATGCAGAACTGCAAGGGGGAGTAAAAATAATGGTCAAAACAGCACACCAGGCGACGAGCCGCAGAGAATCGGCCACCTGTCGGCAACCTTGGACAGACAGTGATCAAGCCTGCTTCAGCTTCTGGTGATCCTACTGCCTCTGAACACACCAGAGGCCAGATGCATGTAACATGATAGTATTGCCAAAGCCAGTCGCTACTGTGTGACGTATCCATACGTGTGGTTGCCACATCATGTTGTTTGGAGAATAACAACTTTGAGCAATACAATGAATGATTATGTGACGTACACACCTGCAGCTGATTTAGGTTGAAGAAGGTTGCTCCTGCTGTAGCCTCAAAACCAGAGAGCACATTGGCAGGGTAGCGAGTATTAACCACCTTGTCAAACCACAACCTGCACAACAAAGATAACCAAGCAGCTCTCACCATGCAGGTCGGTTGGTACAGCAACTACAAACACTAGCGTTGGTACAGCAACTACAAACACTAGCATCAAACAGCCCTGGTGCTATACATCGGCCAATATCAGCGTGTCCGACAGCGCGAAACCCTTTCAAAGCTGAGTAAGCAATGCTGGCTGCAGTATAACAAGGGATGGACAAATGGGCCCGGAGAGCTGAAAGAAGCCACGGAAGTCCTAGCATGCCTTGACACAACCTGAACATGCTTTGCGCAAGTTGTTTTTGCTTCGGCATACGGATGCAGATACCTTACCATATGCATTATTCTATAGACTGCACTGACTTTGCCAATGTCAACACGCAACGGCTGAATATGCCAGCAACCTTTCCCCCCATCAGAGACTCACCGAGTGGCTATGACATCTATTGATCTCAAGTTCATAACATTCCTGAACTCCTGCCGGTCCCCCAACAGCCTGCACTGCTGCACCAACTTCTGCATGCCTGTGATACCAATAGCGAACACCACCGAATCGCACTCGTGCTGTGTTACTTCTCCAGTTGTAACATCACGCGTAATAACTGCACCCACGCTGCGGCCATCAGCTGCCGGAAGTAGATCCGTTACTAGATTTCCCCCGAGTACCTGCGGATGCAAATGAAAACAAATCTGTTTAGAGCTTGTAACAAAGCCCCTGATATACTGCTTAATATCAACAGTGTAAGTTGACTGAGCCAATGCAAACGGGTTAGACGCGCTGGCAAGCCGCCATGCATGGCGTACGCCGCCCCAGAAAGTCATGGCCTGATCATGACGAAGCTCTGACAAGCTTTGATGCTGACACATGTTTCCAACAATCGTACGACAAGGGAAGCATGTGGGAAAAGGACTCATGCAGGCACTGTTGGAGCCCCTTTGTGCTGGAAGGAATGGCCACATCTTGAGGACGGGCAGCGGCCCAAAAGCAACCCCACCCATTTCACTGCGGTACATGCCTAACTGCAGTTCCCAGTCAAGTTTATCAATCAAACAGCTCGACACATTTGACAGCTGATAATATAGATACAACATGAGCAATCGAGCCTACAGTTTCTTGGCAAGGTCGCCTTGCCAGAAACAATTCCTGGCGAGCTGTCACATCACTCACACTAGTCGTTAAGACATACTCAACCAGCCTTGTCAGAGACAATCCAGTGATTGACAACCCCACCCTGTGTTGAGTACATGTCATGAGTGAGCATAGAAAGCTGGATCTGAATGTTCACGATGTTAACGACAATCACTGGGGTGTACCTGTCCTCCAGCTCCCTGTATCCTGTTGACCATTGGGGTGAAGATTGTCTCTGCTATCGATCCTCGGGGCCAACACACATCAAAGTCATTCTGATGAGCCAAAGCTGCAAGCAGTAAGAAACACACTGGATGGTTAACACTGGCAACACACTGGATGATGAGTGCTATGCTACCAAATCAGTCCATAGCTCCATGCAGTAGGAAACACACTGGACCACTAGTACTAGCAACATACTGACTGGTGAGCCTATGCTACTAGATCAGTCCAGGAAAACCCAGGAGTACTAGTATGCTTGCTTGCTGCGTGTCGGCTTGTATCAAGCCCAGTGAATGTCAGAAACGGCTGGGTAAAGGTAAGGACTGGATATCGGTAAGGATTGGGGTATGTGGGCTTGGGGATGATACCAAAGTCCCTTACCATAGAAGTAGAGTGTCTCCAACATAGCCGCAGCGCTGATGTCTTCAGGAGGAGCGAACAAGCCCACCAAAAGTGTAGGCCTGCATGGAACAAACCACACGCTTGACTGCCATAACGGCCCAACTTACTAGCAGACTGGTGTCAGATACAACGATAGCCATTCGCACTTGAAGCTTTGTACACACAGAACTACTACCATGGCTGACAGCTTGCCGCAGCAACAGAAATCGAAGCCATACAATCGCTCTTGCAACACTTGAATCATCACATGCGCATCCAGTTCACCAACGGTATTGCGGCCGTTGCGGTTGCAGCAGTCTTGAGTTAGGTCGCTGCTGACTGACCTTAGGAATTCCTCGTAACATCTCTGACTCACACCCCACTGTCTGAACAGCTCACGGGCACTCATCTTATCATACCTGAAGACAAACACATCGGCAGAGGCCCACAGCATTCAGGAAACTGACTTATTTGGCCCTTGGTGACAGCATTCAGCTATCAACTGATAAAAAATCAGCTCTCCAGATGCTGGGCTGCATCATGGTGCAAATTTTTATAGGCGCTTTTCCAGAACTATTTGCCAGACTCCTTCAAGGTTGTCATCTGGCCATGTGCCCACATGCTCCGTTTCAAGACGTTTCAATGCTACGTGATGCCGTGGAGAGGCTCTTGGTGCGACAGGCACCGACTCAAGTGAAATACAGAATGAAAGCACCTCTCAGTGCAATGACGCCTGATTGTAGAGCAAAGTACCGAGTGGTGCTGTCGAAAAAGCAGCAGAGATTGTTGCACAGTGGGTGGCAGACCACACTTACCTTGCATACACCTCAGGAGAAGCGTCATAGTCCAAGAAACTTAGAAGGAATGGGAGCATGGTCAGGCGCTCCTGGAAAAGCAGCAATGGTCATCACCATGTTAGATAATCATATTGAGCCATTCAAGGTACATTTTGAGAGAGGCAAGATTACAACGCAAAACACTTTTATGAGCTTTAAACATCTGAAGATGGTACTCTCTGTGGCAAATCACACTAATCAAGGCTGCCACTGGCATTGGGCTGGATACGGCTATGCAGGCGTTTGCAACTCTGTTGTGGACGGTTACAAGCTGCTTCATGAGCAGGTGTGCTTGCATTCGTGTGATAATATGGAGTGGCCCAAGCAACTGCGGCAGGCGATCATAGAGCTCTGTGGTGCTGATGTAATCCTTGGCGAGGCATAGTCACCACTCAGGTGCATTATGAGCAATTGATGGGCCAAGCCCTAAGTTGGCGCTTGTGCCAAATGTGCTTGTGGCAGCCAGCGACACTGCTGAGCAGAGCATGACCACAAAAAACAGGCTCACTGACACCTAAGCTTCAAAAGCATGTATGCTCACCTCTAATGGCAGAGACCAGAACAGTGGTGCTGTATGAATGAACTGCCCCACGAGCGTAGGCAAACGCGGTAGTTTGCTGAACACGGGTGCCTCTGTGGTGAGCCCCTTGGGTGACCAAAACCCTGAAGTTGTCCAGTCAGTCAGAGGCCACGGGCCACCAAGGTCTTTTAGCAATGCGAAGATGTTGCTGCAAAGGCAATGCACGACAAGAGGACTGCTGTCAGTGCAGAAAGTGAGGGGGACTTGCCAATTCAAAGCACGGCAGGGACTCTCTCACTGAAAGGTTGTCATGGGCTACCACCACTGCACGCACTGCGGCAGAGATTCTCTGAGTTGAAAGTTTGTTAACCGCTACCACCAATGCATGCCCTGCAGTGCTGATTGGTAGCAGATGTAGCCACTGTGAAGTGGTCCCTGCCTTGATAAATGCGCCTAGCAGCTCAGTCACAACTGGGTAATGGGGCCGATGGCACTGTTGCTGTGGTTGATGACTAGCTGGCAGACATATCTATGCCAGACTCTGAGAGGTGCGGTATGTGCGGACTAGCAACAAGGCACAAGGACAGCTGAAAAGGGTGAAGGTTTGTGTGGGGATATTGTGCCATGAGTCAACAATCCCAAGTGTGTGTCGCACCTGTACTGGTACCAAAACCCCTTCATCCCTGCAAGCACAAAAATCATATGACAGCTGATCAACATGCCACAGCTTCCAATTATAATTATACAACACATGCCACTGGCAAGCACGTCATAACTGCTTGCTGTGACCAGGCAATGCAGCGGCAAAAAGTTGTAGCAGCTTGAAGCTGCTCCCTTTGAAAGAGCACGCACGCAGCTGCCCCAGAGTTTGCTTGCACGCTAACTGTTGGCTGCTGTGTTGATGTGTATGGGCACTTTTCACAGTCATTGCCCATAACCAGCTGACAGCACGTGCTGATAAGGCGGAGTAGTTATGAAGCATCTGCTGAGCATTGCAGCTGTACCACTCGGGCTGCAGCGTCCGATCATCAGGCAGCCGTCATTCCTGCCAACAATTGCAAGACACAAACAATTGTTGCCCACCTGCCTCAACCACCTTGCCACTGCTCGTCCTGAACCCTCCTGACAGTCCGCCAGGGTTCTTAGCAGCTTCTATCAGTGTTACTGCATAGCCCTGTTCGGCTAAGTGCTTCGCAGCCCCAAACCCAGCCCAACCGCCACCAACTACCACCACTTTTTTGCAGTTATCGGCGGGGATGCTGGTCTCGCTGCTGCTGTAGCTAGTCGTCCTGGGGACGTTGATGGTGGTTGTAGGCGGGAAGGTGTCATTTGCGCTAAGGCTGTCTGCTGCAGCTGCTGCTTTGACGAGCTTTGGGGGCCGCTTGCTGTGTTTGAAGCAATGGCTTCTGTTTGCTGCAAGTTTGGGGAGCTGTAGCGTGCTATGCTGCTGCGGACCGCCGCTGCAGGCCCTGCAGGCATATGAAATATGTCCTGGTTGTCAGGGGTATGGGCTGCGGCTGCTGATAAGAAAGGCCAAACTCCATTGTGATGTAGTAGTAGTTTTGGTGCTGCACAGCCGCG
>NSMO01014331.1:51971-62037 GCA_002588565.1 Coelastrella sp. UTEX B 3026 | reverse complement strand
GGTGATCATGGGTTCCCTATGGACACCCCTAAGCAAGCTTCACAAGCAATCTTGTCAAAGTTTGCTGGTGTGTAGAGGTGTGTAGAGGCTATGCCGTGTAGGAGCCAGTGTGCTGCTGCTACTGGTCGACATACACACATATCTATTTGTGGGCCTACGGAGCTGTTCCAGTTGTCCTGAACACATCGCATAATCCAGCTGACGGTACAACACTTTCAGCCCTTCTGGGTGCTGTTAGCTTTTGCAGAAATCCTACTTGCAGAGTGTATTGCAGCCACCAACGATGTGGGCTGAAAAACTTGCTGTGGGCTATACAACTTGCTACATTAGGTCTGCATTGAGCATGGCCCATGTGGCATTACGTGCACTGGCGGTTGTTTGTCATGTCAAAGGTAACCGTTGTAGGCATTTCAGTTTGGTGCACTGCTGGTATCTTCTAGTCGTATTGTT
Source organism: Coelastrella sp. UTEX B 3026 (assembly GCA_002588565.1). Taxonomy (NCBI): domain Eukaryota; kingdom Viridiplantae; phylum Chlorophyta; class Chlorophyceae; order Sphaeropleales; family Scenedesmaceae; genus Coelastrella; species Coelastrella sp. UTEX B 3026. Next base: position 61,587 of record NSMO01014331.1, on the reverse strand, counting down.
CTTGGTGGGATATCAGTGCCCTGGGCTCTGGCAGTAGCAACGGCGTAAGCATGACTGGTATCTTGTGGTCGTACTGTTCTTGGTGGGATATCAGTTGGTGGGTTTTGGTGGGCCGCTATCTCGTCATGCAGCAGTCTGACATTGCAAAAAGGGGGTGAAGGGAGTACTGTTCTTGAATTGCAACTGGCAGCAGAGGTTTGCAGTATGCCATCCATGGTCAAATGCTTGGCTTATGCATGTGTGTCATGTGATCTGTCAACACAAAAGAGTCTGCAAGCTCAGGCAACCTTACACCATCATTCTTGCACCCTGTGAAGCACACTGGTTACACCTACGTATTATACACTGAGGCCCCAGTAATATAGTGTTTCTCCTGTCAACTGATTAGTTATGTTGTAATCTTAAGTGATGGTGCAATCAGCTGATGTCGTGTGGCCCCAAGCAACTAGTGGTGTGTGACAACGCAAATCTTGGATTTGGACGTTTTGTGACCAATTCGCCCATGGCACACAGTACTTTTACAGTACAAGCTACTGCCAAAGCAGAAGGCATCCAGGGCGTAGAAGGCTCCTTCAATACTATTGTGGCACATCATGCGCATTGTGCATGCGCGCTAGGCACAAGCTTCTTGTGAAATTGATGAGCAGCTGCAAACACAGCCAACTTCAGGGTGCCAGGTTTGAGAGTCCGAGTGTAACAAACCGGGGAAAAGGGGAATGCCTATGAGGCTGTGCCACACCCTCATGCACCTGCAGCTTGGCCTCCACCACGTGATACCAAGGCATGGGGTGCCGATTTGAGAGTCCAGGCATGTGATGGCGTTACCTAACATTATGTAGATTGGTTTGTCCTTACACAAGAAGAAGAATTCTTACTCTTATTCTTATTCTTCCTTACACAACGTTGAAGGGCTCCGTATGCCAGAGGCATGCAAAGCAGAAAAGGCTCATACGGCACAAAAATCAACTAGCATAACGTGGGGCCAAGAAGCCAAAACAAAATGCATCCTTAGCAGACATTAAACAAGTGTCAACACTATTAGGCTGAAACCAACTCCACTCTGATTTGCCTGACATTTAGTAAAATGGCAAGCATAGTCAGCCCCAGAAAGCAACCAATGTATGGCCAACTGCACAAGTTGGACGCATAACAAAAAGTAAGATAGCGGGCATAAATACTCTAAACGCATCTTCGTTACACCTCTCTAGAGAGCTACTGTTTGGGTTGGTGAGATGCCCGAGACACTGAAACTATTCATATCATGCGTGACTTGCCTGTTTTATTCGGTATGCACCGCCGCTATTAGTGTGAAAACCCCCCACATTGTAGTGATCAACGTAACATACCAAAGCACTGTATTGTGTAACAAGTACAAGAATTGCGCATGGCACCCCAAGCTGCACAACAACCATCCCACTGGACTGGCTGGCTTTGTTGTTTATTTGCTTGTGTGGCTGCTAGCAAAGCTGTACTCGACACCAACGAATTCTGCATACACACAGTACAAAAAGGAAACACGAGAGGCCCAATATGCTCGTCAGACATTACAATACTGTGTCCCTATGACTTTGAAACCGTTTCATGGCATGACTGTGGGCAACACAACAAAGAAGGCTTGATCAGCGTCAAACTGCGTCATGCATTGGGTTCCAGTAGGGTTCCGACAAACAGTCAAAACACAACAGGAGCGCCGGGCAAGCAGAGCCAGCGCGGGTTTAGCCTTAGAACTTGCTTTGAGCTAGTAGCATGGCCAACTTGAAATCTGGTGTAACAACTAAAAAACCGGTGTACCTATGACGAAGCGCAGGTCCATTTACAACACCTCAAACAACTGTAAAAGCAATCAATGATTACAAATCTTGCAGGCGATGGTACATTGCTGTATATTCTAAGAGTTTTAGGCCAAACCCTCAGGCCATAGTGCTGCTGCTGCTGCAGGTCCTGCTGTCTCACAGTTGCATGGTGTAAGGCCAGCAATGAGAGGCGATACGGCTGCTGCTGCTGCTACTACAACTGCTGCTACTACTACTACTGCTACTACTACTACGACTGCTGCTCTTTGAGCAAATGGCCTCGTCACAAGACTCCAGCAGCAGCAGCAGCAGCAGCAGGATGGTTGGCTGCTGCTGTCAAGCCTTGGCAGCAATATCACTGCTGCTGCTGCCGTTGCTGCTAACAATGCCACTGCTGATGTTGCTGCATTTGTGGTTTCATGCAAACAACAGGCTGCGGTGATCATATCTGCTGCTGCTGCTCTTGTGGCATGACCTGCTGCTGCTGCTGCTGCCCGGGCTTGCCAGCAGCAGCAGCAGCAGGAGGCCCCATCATGGAACTATCTTGGGGATCATAAACATGCTGCTGCTGCTGCTGCTGGGGGATGTCTGCTGCTGCTGTTGCTGGTGCCGTCATGCCGGCTAAAAGATCGTTGAGTTGGCCGGCATCTAAGCGTGCTGCTGCTGCTGCTTGCCGGAGAGCAGCACTGAATGCTGCTGCTGCCTCTTGATCTGTCATCTGCAGACACAGCAGCAGCAGCAGCAGCAGTGTTCAGGTTATAAGATTTTCAGGGGAGTACACTATAGTGCGGTTATTTGAACTTCTGGAATGGGGCTTATTCAGGCGCTGCCTCATTGTCTGTGATCGGCACAGAGCAGCAGCAGCAGCAACGGTAGCTGATGGTAACATACTGAGCATGTATTGATGCATTCCTGTGACAAACAAGCAGCGGCGGCAGCAGCAGTGGTAGCAGCATTAGTATTGAGCTCACAAGCTGTAAGCAGTACCAGCAGCAGCAACAGCAGCAGCAGCAGCAGCAGGCCAACCCAAACAGCCAATGTTTCACCTGTGATGAAGGGCCCTGCATTGTGCTCACAGTTGTAACAAGCAGCAGCGGCCAACAACTACAGCAGCAAAAGCAGCAGCAGGACAACCCAACCAGTCAGTGCCCTTACCTGTGATGAAGGGCCCTGCATTGTGCTCACAAGTTGTAACAAGCAGCAGCGGCCAACAACTACAGCAGCAAAAGCAGCAGCAGCAACAGCAGCAATACAACTCAAACAGCCAATGCCGTACCTGTGATGAAGGGCCCTGCATTGTGCTGACAAGTTGTAACAACCCATCCGACGAAAGCCCGGCAGCGGAAGCCACCCTCGCCACGACACCAGCCAGCTGCCCCTGGTCGATCGACAGAATTCCTACGTCCGACGTTCCGTCACCGATCTCGACACCTTTGGGTACCACTGCTGCTGCTGCTGCCACAGCCGGATCGCGGCCATTTCCGCCGTGTCCGAAGTATTGCTGCCGGCCACCGGGCACGGCAGCAGCGCCGCCGTAGTGTGGAGGCGGCATGCCGTATTGCTGATGCATCGGTGGCGGTGGTGGCATTTCCGAGCCACTTCCGTAAGACATTGCTGCTGCTGCTGCCGCCGCTGACGTGGCTGTCATTTGCAGATTACATAAAGTTGCTGCTGCAGCCAGCGGGTCTGCTACTGCTGCTGCTCGCGCTGGCGATCTGCTGCTGGGGTACCCCAACGGAGTCGGCTCGTGTCGCTGCTGCTGGTCGTACTGCTGCCCAGCACTGTACCGCTCCTGCTGCTCCAAATAAAGAGCAGCAGCAGCTGCAGCAGGATCCGGCGGGTAGAAACCACGGGCAGCAGCAGCAGCGGCAGCAGGATCAAAAGCCTGCTGATAGTCTCCAGATCCTGGCTGGCCTCTGCTGCGTCTGTTATCTGCTGCTGCTGCTGCTGCTGTGGGTGGAGAGTGACTTCCGGGCACCGGCGGCTGCATAGGCATGCTCGAGTAGGATGGCATCATGATGTGTCCTGCGATTCAACGCATTGCAAACATTGTTACAAACACTGTTATAACACATAAAGGTGACATGTCACACAATGTGTTACAACATGATTTGAACTTTGAAGAACATACAACAGGAGATTGCGTGACAGATGTGACAGTCACAGCACAAATTGGATCGAAGAGTGCGTACAGCCTTAGCCAGCAACGTCACATTCCTCAGAAACGCAGATTTGCATGCAGATAAGTTCCACTGCCTTGGACGGTGCTCTCTGTGTAAATGAGATTTACTGAGGCTCCTACTGGCATTGGGCTAGGTTTGGTTTTGCAGCTGCTTTGCAGTTCTCACCTTCTATCATTTGTAAATGCTGTACATACGGCATTTACCTTGAATAACACGCTCATGATGCCCAATAACCTTCAGCAGATGTAAACAGCCATAATGACAAAATAACATGCAATAACACGCACATGATAACAAAGTAGCAATTCCGAAACATCAAAAATATTACAAACCTGCGTCCAAGGCTTCTACCAGCTCTTTGTGGTCTTTGGTCTGCATGTGTTCTTTCAGAGCAGATCGCTTGCCAGCCCTGCAACACGTGGCAGCAGCCATTTGCAGCAGCAGCAGGATTTTGCAGTGGTGCATTGAACATCAAATGCACACTGTCCCACAGCATGACACATGCTGCTGCGCACGATGCACCATAATGCAAAATACAGCAGCACATTATAAATGTATAACTCACGCACAATGCAAACTGCCTTTGTTAGAAGGCAGCCACTGTATGCCACCATCCACGCTGTTTGTATAAAGACTCGGTGTACGATATCACAAAGCGATGCACGGAAAAAGACGCTCGCAATGCACCACAATGCACAGCAATGCACGCCAGATTATCACACTGCGCCACAATGCACATCAGTGCACGACAACTGATCGCAATGCACCATAACGCACACCAATGCACGCCAGATTATCACGATGCACCATAATGCACAGCAAACGATCACAATGCACCACAACGCACAGCAATGCACACCAACTGATCACAAAGCACCACAATGCACCGCATTATGCACCAAATTATCACAATGCACATCAATGCACGCCAACTGATCACAATGCACAGCAATGCACGCAGTAAAGATAACATTACCTGTATCCTTTGCCAAACACGTTGTTCTTGTTGTAGTGTCTGCAAAGTCTGCAGAACACCAGGCCCCTTTCTTGCCGGCCAGGATCTCCTCGCACTGCTACATCAACCCAGCTGCTGCCGTTTGGAAGCATAAACTCCTGCAGCAGCAGCAGCAGCAGTAGCAGCGACAGTGTGAGCAGTTGCTCATTTATGTCTGCAACATGCAACAGCAGCAGCAACGTGGTGGCAGCAGCAGCAGCAGGAACCACAAGCTGTTATTACGACTACACCCAGTGATCGGGAACCATGCTCTCTGGTAAACGCAGACCTTTCATAGTGTGGCAGCAGCAGCAGCAGCAGCAGCACTGGCTGAAATCATGGGGGCAGCAGCAGGTATGCAAGCCAACTTTCTGGTCAATACCTGACCGGTATGTTCCTACAAGCCCACACCCAGCAAATGCCATATCCATATCAACCTTTCATCGTGCAGAACAGGAGCTTACCCTCTTGTTCTCCCGATGTATTTAGCATAACAGAGAAATACCGTGAAGAGGACCATTTTTGCCACCGCTGCCAAATAACTGACTCCAACCATTACTGTACAATGTACACTTGCCAAACCCCTAGCAGCAGCAGAAGCATCGGCTAGACTGTGGCAGCAGCAGCGGCAGCAGCAACACAAGCCAAGCACCCAGTTGACAACAGCCACATAATGTTACACCATAATCCCAGCTCTACATATGGGCATATTTGGAACACCCCTTCTCATGTGAATCTGAGCCGCCGTTCCCCTCATGTCATGGCAGCAGCAGCACTGACAAAATGATGGCGACAGCAGCAGCAGCAGCAGCATAACGTCACACCAAAAGGTCATAGTCACACTCACCCTCTCGCTCTCCCATTGTATCTTAGCGTATTCAAAGTAGACCTTCTTGGATGAATCTCCGCCACCGCTACCAAAAGTCCGACTCCGACCACGGCTACTTTGCCGCCGGCTGGTTCCGCCGGTCCCGCCGCGACTGCGACCATCGGTGCCACCTAGGCCACCGGATCGCCCTTGGCCGTCATCATCGTCGTCATAGTCCTACAGCAGCAGCAGCAGCAGTGGTTTGCAGAGCCGTGTAAGAAGAAGGCTGGGACTCTGTTTGCTCCAAACTGCAGCAACTGCTGCCGCTTGCGAGCGAAAGCGGTTGTCACAGCGCAGATGAAGTAAATCACTACACTTTTGGATTTTCTAAGGAATGTTTGAACAAAGAGAAAGTTTCTTCAAAGGTTTTTGTTAGAATTTCTCACAACACAACAAGAAGTACACCACTATGTATTGCCGACTGTGTGTGCAAACACATAAATCACGCTACTGTATGCGGGAAATCACCGGCTAGTACAGTCCCTGGTTGCACAAGTAATTCAAGCATGAAAGGTCGACAACACTGGCAGAGGGACGGCCTGGTAACAGGCAAAATTGTCCTTGGGATATTGCAACCCGGTTCGCTCGACTTCTGTCATCTATGCGACATGGTTGCCCAGTCTACCGTGGTGTGCGAGTTATGCATGCTGCATGAATGAGGACGCCACGCAATATCTGGGGAGGGGGGAAGGTGTGTCCACGCCAAAAGGCCACTGCCTGGCGCACGGAAGAGCCACTTCTGCGTAGGGGGGCAGAGGGTGGCCCAAAAACCGCGTCTTTCCCCCCCATATTGTGCTTTGTGGTCCGCCCCCAACACTAGGGCTTGTTACGAACAGATCACAAACATCCTGTATAACATGCAACAGTGCTATATCACATGCCGCAATAATCAGGATGAGAGTCACAAGCCCATACTGAGAATAGCTCTTTTTTTAAACCCCACCTGCTCTTCGCTTAGTTCTCCACCGAGTCCGGGACTGAAGTTATCCCCGCTGTAATGGTTGCCGTGCTCCTGCCCCATCATAGCGCTGTATGCGCGCTTATATCCGCCTGCTCCGCCGTTGCCCCCAAGTCCGCCTCCGACATCGAGTCCGGCAAGTCCGGCATTGGCGGAACCGCCGCCGTATCCGGCGGAGCCGGCACCGCCACCCATAAGTCCGGGATCGTGTCCGGGGTCGAGGCCGCCATCAAGTCCGCCGGGACCACCGTCACCTGGAGGCTCGCCGGGCGGACCTGAACCTGTCACTGCAAAGGAAAACATGACAGGGCCACACCATATCATCTAGTACGTGAATCTACGCCAACTCGTAGACACGGAAACGCCTGCTACTATCTTAGAATATGCAATTGTTGCCGAGAGAAGAACAGTGCAAGTGAAATGGAGTTTGTTGTAAATAGGATGGAGCTGATATAGTTCTTTGATATGCGTCTATAGAACATCTGGCGTGGGGCCGATGCCGTGTGCCTATGGCTGACTGATAGCAGCCATTGGTGTCATAAAGGTTTCTACTTACTGCCTAGCAACATGTTTGACTTTGCCGCTACGCCCATCAACTCTATTAAGAGCGCACGTAGCTGGTGTACTCATCCCATGCCATTGCTTCCTTGATACTAGTACAGAAAGTGTGCAATTGACACGTAAAGTTAAAGTGCTTTGGGTGGTGTTATTTCCGCCTCTTGAAGGGCGCGGGGCCGATGGCCATACAGCCATGGCTGATTGGTGTCAATAGTTAGTATTAGGGAACTCTACTTACTGCCTAGCAACATGTTTGACTTTGCCGCTACCCCCATCAACTCCTCTAAGAGCGCATTCAATGTCCTCTGCCTACAGTAGCCATCAACCATTCTACATGCTTGCTCATGCCTCTCTTCGGAGTACGTTGCACAGCAGTCTGCACAGCAGCAGCAGCAGCAGAGTACAAGAGCTCATCCAGTTTCTCTGTCTGCAGTAGCCATCAACCATCAAACAGGCTTGCTCATGCCTCTCTTCTGAGTATGTTGCACAGCAGTCTGCACGACAGCAGCAGCAGCAGCAGAGTATAACAGCTCATCCGACGTCCTCCGTCTACAGTAGCCGTCCACCATTCTACATGCTTGCTCATGCCTCTCTTCAGAATACGTTGCACAGCAACCTGCACAAAAGCAGCAGCAGCAGCAGAGTACGTCGCACAGCAGTCTGCACAGCAGCAGCAGCAGCAGACCCGTTGGTTGCGGGCAAAGCAGTTGCAAACGGCCCTCATGTATTGTAACAGTGTCCATACACCATGCTGCATGCACAGCAGGCGCAGCAGCAGCAGATGTCAACAGCACATCAGACGTCCTCTGTCTACAGAGATCCGTCCACCATTGTACATGCTTGCTCATGCCTCTCTTCAGAGTACGTTGCACAGCAGTCTGCACAGCAGCAGCAGCAGCAGCAGCAGACCCGTAGGTTGCGGGCAAAGCAGTTGCAAACGGCCCTCATGTATTATACCACTGTCCATACACCATGCTGCATGCACAGCAGCAGCAGCAGCAGCAGCAGATGTCAACAGCACATCCGACGTCCTCTGTCTACAGTATCCGTCCACCATTCTACATGCTTGCTCGTGCCTCTCTTCTGAGTAAGTAGCACAGCAGTCTGCACAGCAGCAGGAGCAGCAGGATCGACGCAGAACACGCAGATCTTCAACATCGTCAAAGCGCGCGATGCAAGCATGCAACACACCGTGTGTTGTTCAACACTTCACACAAACAGCTTGGAGTATGCCGACATCGCTGCTGCTGCGCTGTCCTAGTAGACTATCAGCGCTTATCAATCAGAAGAACAACTGGTTCAACTTCCTTTTGTATCCTAGGGAAATACCATGTCCATTTGCCGGTGCCGCTGCTGCCATCGAGGTGATATTAATCCAACAAGCATAACATGTTACAAAGCATATATAACATACCTGTTACAAGTGTGACCAAGTAACCCAGATCTGCAGCATCTTTGACAGCGTGTGCCACGCAGTGATCTGTCACACAGCCGGCCATGATCAGAAACCGTTTGTCCATGTTGCGTAAGATGTAGTCGATCATGGTGCTGTTGAATACACTGCTGCTGGTTTTGGGCAGCACTAGTTCATCAGGACCAGGGGTGATGGCATCGATAACCTGCAGCAGCAGCAGCAGCAGCAGCAGCAGCAGCGGATCACACAGGAGATCATGTAGTCCAGGCTTCGCTCCCAACCATCCTATTTCTATTTGAGGTAAATCCTGCCACTGCCTGTGCAATGAACATCTAGTGGGCAGCTTTGCCGCAGAGAGATACCCTGTGGCCGTAGTAGAACCAATTAATGGAAACGTCAAACCACAAAACGACACCTTGGCATCCCGAAGCAGCCAGGTGGTACTTGAAACCTCGAAATCATGTAGTCCAGGCTTCGATCCCGGCCATCTGCTTTTTTGAGGCGTCAATCCTGGCACTAATCGTACAACCGACTGTTGGGCACACTCTGCCACAGAGATACATCATGGGCGTACTAGAAACCAATTGAGGGAGACTTTCAAAATCAGATCCACACCTTTGCATCCCAGCAACCAGGTGGTACATGAAACCCTGAGATCTTGTAGTCCAGGCTTCGCTCCTGACCATCCGCCTGTTTGGGTACCAATCCTGCCACAACCAACGTCTGTTGGGCAAACTCTGTCATAGAGATAGACTGTGGGCGTACTAACAACCAAAACATGGGAAACCACACTCAGAACCTCAGACCACAGAACCACACCTTTGCATCCCAGCAACTAGGTGGTACGT
>NSMO01014331.1:0-51722 GCA_002588565.1 Coelastrella sp. UTEX B 3026 | reverse complement strand
ATCTACTCGGAGATCTTGTAGTCCAGGCTTCGCTCCTGACCATCCGCCTGTTTGGGTACCAATCCTGCCACAACCAACGTCTGTTGGGCAAACTCTGTCATAGAGATAGACTGTGGGCGTACTAACAACCAAAACATGGGAAACCACACTCAGAACCTCAGACCACAGAACCACACCTTTGCATCCCAGCAACTAGGTGGTACGTGAAACTCGGAGATCTTGTAGTCCAGGCTTCGCTCCCCGCGACCCCCATTTGACGTATGAAACCTGCCACAACCGACTTGTGTGGGCGTGCAAATACCTAATTCATTGAAGTATTTTTCATTGAAAGCAGACCACAGTACCACACCTTTGCATCCCAGCAGCCAGGTGGTACATGAAACCCGGAGATCTTGTAGTCCAGGCTTCGCTCCTGACCATCCGCCTGTTTGGGTACCAATCCTGCCACAACCACCGTCTGTTGGGCAGACTCTGTCATAGAGATAGACTGTGGGCGTACTAACAACCAAAACATGGGAAACCACACTCAGAACCTCAGACCACAGTACCACACCTTTGCATCCCAGCAACTAGGTGGTACATGAAACTCGGAGATCTTGTAGTCCAGGCTTCGCTCCTGACCATCCGCCTGTTTGGGTACCAATCCTGCCACAACCAACGTCTGTTGGGCAGACTCTGTCATAGAGATAGACTGTGGGCGTACTAACAACCAAAACATGGGAAACCACACTCAGAACCTCAGACCACAGAACCACACCTTTGCATCCCAGCAGCCAGGTGGCACGTGAAACCCTGAGATCTTGTAGTCCAGGCTTCGCTCCCGGCCATCCGCAGTTAGTGACTGTATGACGGTGTAAATCACTTCAATATTGTATGCACGAGCGGCCTGCAGCAACACATACAGCATAGTCATCACACTTGGATCCTTTGAGAGAGAGACAGAGACAGAGAGAGCTGACAGACACACACACAGAGAGAGAGAGAGAAAGAGACGCGGCCAGGTAGAACGAACAGAGGATATTCTTTAGTTGCTGCTGCTGCAGGCACATGCAAGGCATAATGATGAAAAAACGTAATCCAGCTAGCATTTGCTGACTGTATGACGGTGTAAATCACTTCAATGTTGTACGCACGAGCGGCCTGCGGACACATGGGACAGGCGCCCAGCCCTTGACAAAAGAGTGAACAGTATGTGTAAGTCAACAATGCAAGACGCTTGTTAGAGGAACACCACTATTCAATTCTCAAAGTGCACAGCGCATTGACTACTCAGCAGATCCCCAATGTGCCCAGCTGCTGCTGCTGCTGCTACTGCTGCCAGGCAGGAACAGGGCACCCAGCCCTTGACAAAAGTGTGAACAGTATGTCTGAGTCAACAATGCAAGACACTTGCTGAGAGAAGTTCCAATTTCAAAGTGCACAGCGCACAAACAACTCAGTCGAAGGGGGCGGGGGGGGGGGGTTATGGTGATTATCATTATACGCATTTCCAGTAAGAATGATGAACCACAAGTGACCACCACTCCCTGGTGAAGGGGATGGTGATGCAAGACGCTTATCGAGAGAATTCCATTCTCGAGTGCACAGCGCACCAACAACTCAGCACATCAGTTGCGTTTTGTGGCCCCCAGTGCCCCCAGCTGGGGCAGCAATGGGCACCTGGCACACGAACATGCCCAGGCATGCCACTGCTGCTGCTGCTGCTGCCAGACATGGAAGAGGCAGGATAGAAATCGAAAGTGTGTACAGTAGAATGTCTGTGTCAACAATGCAAGACGCTTGTTGAGAGAATCTGCATTTTCAGAATGCATAGCGCGTCAACAACTCGGTCGAACGGGGCGGGGGGGGGGGTCCCCAAAGTGCCGAGCTGCTGCTGCTGCCAGGCAGGAACAGAGCACCTAGCACTCGATAATGCCGAGGCATGCCATAGCTGCTGTTGTTGCTGCTGCCAGGCACGACAGAGCCGGGATGTACCTTGAAAGTGTGCTATCATTATCATGTCTGTGTCATCGATGCAAGACGCTTGTGAGAAGAATTGCACTATTCCTTTCTCAAAGTGCACAGCGCATCGACAACTCAGCAGATCCCCAATGTGCCCAGCTGCTGCTGCTGCTGCTGCTGCTACTGCTGCCAGGCAGGAACAGGGCACCCAGCACTTAGTAATACCAAGGCCTGCCATTCTGCTGCTGCTGCTACTGCCAGGCAGGAACAGGCCACCCAGCACTTGAGAATGGCGAGCCCTGCCATTGCTGCTGCTGCTGCTGCCAGGCAGGAACAGGTCACCCAGCACTTAGAAACCCCGAGGCCTGCCATCGCTGCTGCTGCTGCTGCCAGGCAGGAACAGGCCACTCAGCACTTGGAAACCCCGAGGCCTGCCATCGCTGCTGCTGCTACTGTCAGGCAGAAACAAGGCTCTCATCACTTGGAACTGCCAAGGCATGTCACTGCTGCTGCTGCTGCTGCTGCCCCAAAAACCCTGAAAACTGTTACATACCTGTTGAAGCTGAGCCCACTTTGTTGTGCATTCGTTGATGCGCGACCACCAGTAAGCGAACTCGGGACCCTAAAGCAGCAGCAGCAGCAGCAGTGTGTTAGTCGGTTACCTAGCAATAGTGTCTGCCAGTGGTGACATGACAGTCAGCAGCAGCAGCAGTAAACTGCTGTGACTGTCTATCGGTCATTGATCAGCATCAAGCGTGACAGGCAACATTTCAGAATTGTTGAATGTGAACTTTTGAGCCCATTTTGTTGTGCATTCGTTGATTCGTGACCACCAGTAAGCAAACTCAGTATCCTACAGCAGCAGCAGCAGCAGCAATGTCTTACTCAGTTACTAAGCAGTAGTGGCTAGCAGTAGTGGCATGCTCCCTACCCTGCTGCTGCATGCCTCACTACTGCTGCTGCTGCTGCCGCTGCCGCTGCCGCTTCTGCAGCTGCCGATTGGGGTGCATTACGCATCCAGCACCACAGCAACGGCGACCTGCGCAACAGATTGCACTCACAGGATTGCCAATTGCTGGTACTGCTGTTGCTGATCTCATTGCTGCTGCTGTTGCTGCTGCTGCTGCACTACCTGGGCCTGCCTTGTTCCAATATCACTGCTGCTGCATGCCTCACTACCGCTGATGCCGCTGGCGCCGCCGCTGCTGCTGCCGCTGCTGCCAATGAGGGTGCTTTAGGCACTCAGCACTACAGCAACGGCGAGCTGTGCAGCTGCTTGCACTCACAGGATTGCCAGTTGCTGGTACTGCTGGTGTAGATCTCACTGCTGCTGCTGTTGCTGCTGCTGCGGCTGCACTACCTGGGCCTGCCTTGTTCCAATAATCACTGCTGCTGCATGCCTCACTACGCTGTTGCCGCTGTTGCCGCCGCTGCTGCTAGAGTGCTGCCGCCAAATAGGGTGCATTACGCATCCAGCACTACAGCAACGGCGACCTGTGCGGCTGTGAGCACTCACAGGGTTGCCAGTCGCTGATACTGCTGTTGTAGATTCCACTGCTACTGCTGTTGTAGGTTCCGGTGCTGCTGCTGCTCTTGCTAGATCCCACAGCTGCTGCTGTTGTAGATCCCACTGCTGCTGTTGTTGTAGGTCCCGCTGCTGCTGCTGTTGTAGATCCCATTGCTGCTGCTGTTGTAGGTCCCGCTGCTGCTGCTGCTCTTCTAGATCCCACTGCTGCTGCTGTTGTAGGTCCCACTGCTGCTGTTGTTGTAGGTCCCGCTGCTGCTGTTGTTGTAGGTCCCGCTGCTGCTGCTGTTGTAGATCCCACTGCTGCTGTTGTTGTAGGTCCCGCTGCTGCTGCTGCTCTTCTAGACCCCACTGCTGCTGCTGTTGTAGATCCCACTGCTGCTGCTGCTCTTCTAGATCCCACTGCTGCTGCTGTTGCAGATCCCACTGCTGTTGCACCACCTGTGCCTGCTTTGTTTTCCGACTATTTGCGCTGCATGCCTCACTACTGCAGGGACTTGCATTGCTGCTGCAGACTCGCTCCTGCTGCTGCTGCTGCAAGCTAGGCACTGCAGCACTAGCTCATAGAAACCTCCAGCCTGCCGCCCTAAACCCAAATGCATGTACCGTTTACCCACCTCCAACTTCTCCGGTGTACAGCGCCGGTACATAGCTCCGCCCTTGTGACAGTTATAGTTTTGAACATCGATGAAAATAACAGCCGCTTGCCGAAGGTCAACGTTTGTTTGGCGCAAGTTTGTTTCAGGTGCATAAGTGGCTCCAGCTCCAATCATGTCCGCTGTCGCCATGTTGCGTTCGTCTGCGCGGTCTTACGTAGTGCTAAGGCGTTGACGAACCGGCGGGGCCCGGTGTAGGCCGGGGTCCCGGATTGCTGTGTCTGACTGGGACCTGCAGTACATCAGTGCAACTGCTGGCTGAACTGTGGAACGGGAGTGGCGATCGACTGTTTGGCAACAACTATACGGGTTACTGTTATCACTTTGTTTGGGTTAACGACATAAGTGCCCAGTGTGAGGCTTGTTTGAAGCTGAGTGCTGCGGACAGCAGATGAAACGGCTAGGCGGGCCAGGCTGCTGTTCACGTGGGCACTGGCCAGTTTTAGCTGCCACAAACGGTATTTAGCAGGGTTGTGGATGTGGAGAACAGCTGCGCGGGACATGCGGTAGACTTGCCTCGGCGGAAGAAGGTTGTTATTGAGTTTGAGGCAAGGCATTGTCGCAAGCCGCATGCTCGTCGATTGATTAGCATAAACTTTGGCAGAACAAGTTTTACAAGTTGACCAAACACGGATCAGCAGAGGCATGATGCTGGGTCGAATGCAGCTGACCGATATTCACCGACGTCACACACCTGCAGCCCTTCTCTAGCCGGTGCTTCAAGATATTCCGAGCAGATTGTGAACACTGGTAGTGCCGCTGATTCTTCGGCCGCTGACGCGGAAATCTGCAGCTGGCAGTCACAGCTCCTGTAGCAGCTTTACGTGCTGCAACCCCACTTACAAAGCTTGGCTAAATACTCTGATACAGAAAGTGTAGTGGCTCCGCGGCCCAAAGGGCTTCAGCGGGTCCTGCGGTAAAGGGCAGGAACTTGCCGTCTACATAAGCGAGCTGACGAAAGATCCAGCTCAGAGATATATTTGCCAAACAAACGCTGTAGGTTATAGTGGTTGGTTGAAGCTTCGAGGCACGTGTGGCGCTTAACGAACCAAATACAATGAAGGCGATTGTCACTCGGCGGGGTATCTGCTACACGTGAAGAACAGCTAGGCGAGTCTGAACAGCACTTACAGACCTACAATAATCCACTCCAGATTATCCGGAGGACCACAGCCCAGTGTGCGGCATGGTGGTCGGTTATGTAGTGCTGCCGCCAGATCGGGGCAATACAGTACCAACACTTCATCAGCACAAACCATCGAGCTGCATATGTAAAACACCTCACCTGATAGGCCTTGCCTACCCTGCAGACCTGCGGCGTGCGCAGTGCATGCATCTGCTCCTGCAGCCATTGCCAATACCAAGATGGATGTATGAGCAACAGATGCATGGCTGCAGGAGCTCTGAGGCTCAGAATCTCAGGCCGCTGCTTGTATGTAAGTAGTTATACGGCCGGTGAAAGACACTCTAACGCGAACAATGAGGCAGTCGGCGGCGTTGGTTGTGCATCATCACCATGAGGCATCCGAAGCCAGTGTTGTGAAACTCCACAGCACACTCCACACTGCGGCAGCTTCTAATTGTGGCCTCTGTATGCTGCTGCACGCTCCCAGTGTGCGCACCGCATGTACTAATGCAGGCCGTTACTGAAGCTGTATGTATAGAGCCACTGACTCAAAAGTTACTGTGCCAATTCTCCTGGAGAGGGGGGGAGGGGGGGTGTGCCACAGTGGTGCATGGCTAGGCCCTCATAGGCATGCATGCTCATGACCATGATAGCGTGCCATCACCCACACGTGACCACGTGACCAGTATAGACGGTGATGTATCAAAAGAGGAAAGAGGGTTGCTTGGCAGAATCAATCCAATCTGAACAACAGTCTATTATAGTTAGGATTATAATTTTAATTGCATCCAAAACGCGGACACAAAGCATGCTGCTACTAGCAGCAGTACTTAGTAGCAGATTTGAGGACACACCTGACAGTGCTCGCACCGCATGCCATACGCAGCGCTAAAGCAGACCATAGCAGCAGCTGCAAGGCGCTGCTGCAGGAACTGTAGGTAGGAGCCCACACGTGTGTGTATGTGTGTATGTGTATTGTCAGGGAATCACTCATTCATGGCATGGCAGGCAAACGGATTAGAACTCCTTACTGGCCCCCAAGTCAGATAACTGAAAAGTATCCGAGCCACCCGCCGTCAGCCTGACGTTCAGCTGCACGTATGCGCCACATATGACTGGTGTGGTCATTCTTGCCAAGAAAACTCTTCCCGAGAAGGCTTGTGCTTGGCCGCTGGTCCAGGCCAGTCTGCTAACTTGTGATCAGCCACGTATGGCATATATAAATTAAGGGCGGTTGCCAACCATCGGATGCCGTCACGGTTCATATATTGTTGCTGCAACTCTAGGCAGCGGCTACCTAGACCAGGGGTGGGCCCCTTCAGGCCAGGGGTGGGCCGCTTCAGGCCTGCAGGCTGCTGTCCTGACGATCACAAGATGGAAGCAGTCACTGCATGCTGTACTGCAGCCTGCAGTAGTACATACCTGGCCTCGGACTGGTAATAAAACTGCAACCTGGCTGTATGCGGGTAGGAAAATCCCAAATGCCATGATCTGCCCTACTGCTCCAGTATCCTTGCTGCCCAGTAGTA
This sequence comes from Coelastrella sp. UTEX B 3026, assembly GCA_002588565.1. NCBI lineage: Eukaryota > Viridiplantae > Chlorophyta > Chlorophyceae > Sphaeropleales > Scenedesmaceae > Coelastrella > Coelastrella sp. UTEX B 3026. The sequence goes on along the minus strand of NSMO01014331.1, from coordinate 44,945 downwards.
CCATTGAGCGAGGATACTGCCGTAGACTCTTTTGCTGCCCATGGGGCTTGTTGGGCCAGTATCCTTGCACGCTTTACACCCGCCTCAGCTGCGGGAGGTACGAAGTTTTCCGGGAACCCCCAAATGCCATGGTCTGCCCTACTGCCCCATTCTCCTTTGCTACCTTGTAATAGTATTCTTGAATTCTTGAGCAAGGACACTGCCGTAGAATTCCTACTGTTCGTGGAATATGCTGGGCCAGCATCCTTGCACGCTTTACCAAATTCCAATACCAAAACCCTAAACCGGGCCAATACCACTGGTATTGGCACCTTAGCTACACCTGGATGCTGAGATGCCGAGATGCTGAGATGCCACAAAAGCCATGGGCAACCACGCACAGGGCGGCCCTGTTGAGTGAGGCCCTGTTCTACTTCCTGCTTGCAATGTCAGTTCATAGCCTTGCGTGGCTGTCTATGGACTACAAGAATGCTGTTGTTGCTGCTGCCGCGGCAGGGGCTGCAGTGTGGGCAATTGGCCAGGCTGCAAAGTCACTGCGTTGATGGTATGCTCTTACCAATGTTCATTCGCGGTGACGATGTGCCTGCTGCTGCTCGCGTTGCTGCTAGCCGACACTAGCAGCTCAGAACATACCTTGATTTCCTGCCAAGTTGTAGGATAACACCCCCTGTTCACCAGACCGGAAACCCCATGCTTAAAGCATGTTCAGACCACTCCAAACTCAAGACCGTGTAGTGGCCTCATGCATAGTCCTTGCGAACATAAAGTATGTTACAGGCTGGCAACAATGAAGAATCCCCCCTTTATGCCCACCAGTGGACAATATGCCTTTGCTACTCATCTGGATAACAAGCTCATGCCACTGTCACATTGTTAATCAGAGAACGCGGAAGCCTCTCAGAGTCTCAGGAGTCTCAGGAGTCCTGTAGTCCCAGTGAGCCAATGCAAAGATCTTTGCCACCGCAAGCGCTCGCTTGTGTCAGGTCAGCAGTGCTGCACAACACCCTCCATCCTCGTGGCACTGGCATGTCAGCGGGGCTGTAGGTTATCTTGCTGAGTGCCAGGTCAGCAGTGCTGCAGGTTATCTTGCTGAGTGCCAGGTCAGCAGTGCTGCAGGTTATCTTGCTGAGTGCCAGGTCAGCAGTGCTGCAGATTATCTTGCTGAGTGCCAGGTCAGCAGTGCTGCAAACCATCTTGCTGAGTGCCAGGTTAGCAGTGCTGCCAGAGGTGTTGCTGAGTGCCAGGTCAGCAGTGCTGCAGATTATCTTGCTAAGTGCCAGGTCAGCAGTGCTGTAAACCATCTTGCTGAGGGCCAGGTCAGCCGTGCTGCAGATTGTCTTGCTGTGCGCCAGGTCAGCATATTGCACCAGGGTGCGGGATGATCCTGCAGCCTGAGCCAAAAGTGTCGCAGTCAGTACTGCTGAGTGCCAGGTCAGCAATACTGTACCGTACAGTGTGCCTCTATCCTGCCCCCTGAGTCTGCAAACCAACTTGCTCAGTGCCATTGCAGCAGCCACGGTGGCAGTCCTTACTGCTGCCTGCCAGGTCAGCAGTAGAATGCAACATGATGAATCTGAGACAGGTGCCAGGTCAGCGGTGCCACAGTGCAGCAGGTGATTCCAGACTCAGCAGTGCTGAATGCCAACAGCAGTGCTTGCTGCAGACCTCAAATGGGGATTCCTACGGATTGGTGAAGTCAGTGGTTCCTCATTTACGTACCATGTACAACCATGTGCCACAGCTGGGATGATGTACTGATATACCCTGGGCCAGTGTACTCTCTGGGTTCGGAGCCCTCCAGGCACTAGTCAGCGAGCGAGCGACTGACTCATGGGATGATGGTAACATTCGAGTCAACAGACAACAAATCACACTGGCATCTTACCCAAGGGTTCTCAAATTTACTGCGGCTGACTGCTGCCATCATGGCACTGGGCTCAGCAGCATGTCGCCGGCTGCACCTTGGGACGGCAGGTTGTGTTGCTAATTGGCTGAGTAACTGCTTGGGACGTATGACAGGCATGTACTAGTACTGCACTTAAAGCAGAGGTATCTGTGTCGCTCATGCTTTATGTGCAACAGCAGCATCAGCAGCCTGCTGAGCATGGGTGGTCTTGTTACATTCAGCTACTAAATCTGACTGCTTCCCTGATGCAAGCCTTGAGCATTGATTCTGATGAACCCAAGTCGCATGTTTTGGTGTCCCTTGGGCTGTGGAATGAACTCTACTCGATCCCAGCACTGCACAGGTAGACCGCAACAGCAGCGGCTCTTGTAGCACAGACAGCCTGGCACATGGCGGCTTACGTGGCTTTCAGGACCCAGACAGTGCACACGCCCTACACCATATGGCGAGGAACAGGAGCTTACGTGATGCTGCACCGTCAATGGTGTTTCATGCGTTTGTATGCGCAACAGTCTACAGGCTCACGGCAGCTGTAACAAGGTGGCGCTTCAGCTGTGGCATCAGAACCAATCATTGTGACAGGGCCAATACAAGGCTGGTGATGCTTGGTTATCGGTGCACCAGGCAGCTTTCCAAAGACAGCGTTGCAACTCGGAGCATGAACTACGCACTGCGTAGCACGCAGACACAGTGTTGACCATGGTCAACTTCAGGGGCGGGAGACTGGAGTAGTGTGCGAGCGATGGTCCTCTGCAGCCGGAAAGGAAGACAGAAGATTGTATCATGTGTATGTACTGATGAATTTCCTGGATCGGTTGAAGAACCAGCTGCGAACGGCCGCGGAAACGATAGGTGTCGGGTTTTGTCCGTGCAGGCGGGAGACTGGACTGACCACCATTCTACACACGTGCCCCGAGCAATTTACCAGAGTGTGACTGCGTACAAGCTCGTGTGTACTCCGTTAAACACAACAAACTTGCCGAGGCTCTGGCAAGGAACAGCAAACATGTCCTACAGAGACGGTGGCTACAGTAGCAGAAGTAGAAGCAGAAGTCGATCTCGCTCCCCAAGAGGGGAACGGGAGTACCGGCCAAGGACAAAAGAGCCAGACAGTGCCCCCAAAATCTTTGTGGGAAACCTGGCTCCCGATACCGAAGAGTCTGATTTTCGGTCTCATTTTGAGCAGTGTGGGAAGATTGTGGAAATCCTGGTAAGTGCGAGCCAGCGCAGTAGGATCGATGTCGGTTTCCATCTCTGAAACAGCATATAGACCCTCCTGTCAGAGATGAACAGCTTAACATGAGTCGACGCATTCTGTATCATTGCCCGCAGATGCCCCGAGACACCCACACCAGCCGTTCAAAGGGCTACGGGTTCGTCACTTACGAGGACTTCGAGACCATGTTCAAAGCTATCGATAAGGTTCGTTAAGGGGTTTTACGAGTTGGAGATGACGCTGGGCACCATGTTCGGCCGCCCGGGCCCTTAACCGCCACACGGCTCCTTGGCAGTTCACAACACAGCAGCAGGTGGCCAACCTCCAGCCAGCAACCGACCCTGCAGCACTGGCTTGGCTCCTATGTTATCTTTGGGACAACCCCAAGCGTCTGATAAACCAATTCGTCCGCCAGCAGCGGTTCAACTTGCAGTTGCCTTCCTGCAACCTGTGGAATGGGCTGGGAAGCGTGGCGAGGTGGTTCGCTGTGCCTAAGTGCCCCTAAACATGGCTTTCCGGAGCATAGGTCGCACCCCGGCGACCCTACACAACACCAGTTTTGCGTTCTGCGGCCTATTAGCTCATGCAGCAGTAGTCTATGGCAATTGGTGCATCAACTGCTCAGGGGGTTGTTGGGACACACCAGGTTTAAGCTTTGTACCTCCCCAGAAGGTCCAAATCAAGGAAGGTTTGCAATCTCGGGGCGTGGAACTCGCACTACGGGGGCCTGAAAAAGCGTGGTGAAGTGTTCCTGCAGGACGTGCATGCAGCATGGCAAAGCTGCAGTAACAGACCCTGACACATTATGAATCCCAAAAGTCACAAACCCAACCAGCAACATCAATCTGTTAGGCCACCTAATGGCACCACCCGAGATACTATTGTGCAACTCCTGTGGGGTTGGTTGGCGGACTTGTATGGATGCGTGGTGGTCAGCAGAAGTGATGCAAGTATACCAGCGTCTCACATGCAGCTGCTGAGTTGGTCAAGAACTATGCAAGTTGCCCCCGCGGACAAAAGCTGCTCATGTTAGGCCACTTGGCTGCTTGAGATAGGCAACTAAGGGTGTTTGATACAACAGCAATGAGTCAAGCCCTACACTTGGTATGGCATGTCAGCATCGTGGCACTCCATGTAGCTCGGTTCAACAACCTTGGGCAGGAGCAAGGTCGTCTGCCTGTACACCTTTCATGAGAGTTTTGGTTGGCTGGGGTCGATGACCTGATCAGGGGTGCCAGTGCAATACCTTCAGCACACCCAACACACAAAGCCAAATGTGCGACCACTCACGTCTGCAAGGTACATGGCGCTGCTTGTGCATGCTGGTCAAACACCAAGCTTGTTGGTCAAACAGCGAGCTTGTTGGGACGCCCAATTTCACAACCAACCAATGACGAATCGGCCAACAGCAACAGCGTGTGTGACAGTACTCCCTTTCACTGGTGATGCCTACAGTTGCACGGCTCAAGGCTTCTGGGCAATGACCTGAAGGTTGACCGGGCTAACGAACGCAAGGAGCGGCCAAAGTACACAGATGACAGGCGCGGTGGTGGCGGGTACAACAGCAGCTATGACCGTGGGGGCAGCAGCTATGGCAGGAGCACCTATGACAGCCGTGGGAACTATGGCAGCAGCTATGACCGTGGGGGTTATGACAGCCGTGATAGGGGCGGGTATGACAGCAGGGACAGGGGAGGCAGCAGCTACAGAAGCGCTGGCTATGATGGTAAGCAGTAGTGGGTGTGTATTCATATTCTGACTGGTTCAAGTGCATGCTTGCAGCTTTCCTGCATGCTCTGTGCCTATTTGGCGACAGCCGTGATAGGGGCGGCTGTGACAGCAGCGGCAGGGGCGGCAGCAGCTACAGGAACGCTGGCTATAATTCAGCCCCTCTTTGCTGTTGCAGCTGTCATCAGGCTTTCATGAGCCTGGTGGGACTTTATATGCTGCATAACCTGCATCTGTCTCACAAGCCATTCCTGGTACTTTGCAACGTGCTTGGCCTGGATGCACTTTTCGTTCGCTTTCACATATGCTGTGGATCAGAACAGCACACGTGCACGTACGTCCTGTGAGAACTGAAGCCTCGTGTTTTCTTGTTTGTCATGCAGATCGTGGGGGTGCAGGACCTGGCAAGAAGCCTGTGGGCTACAGGTGCCGCATCACAGGACTGGCAAGGGAGATTGGCTGGCAGTAAGTACCGGCTGCTCTACTGTTAACTTATAGGGCCTTTTCCAGGGTCGTTACAAGGGCTTTAGATGTTTTCGTCCTGTAGATGTCCACTGTCCTGGCAATTGACAGGCATCTGCTGTTCAACATTGCACAGGCGAATGTTATACAGTTTCAACAGCATGATATAGTTGTTTCCTGGTTCCTGTTTCTTACACAACAGCTGGAAGCAAGATCTGTTGTTTTGCCTCAATTGCTGCTGCTACTGCTGCCGCTGGGGTCACACAGTGCTGAGGTGTAAAAGCATGCTACGACATTCCAGTGCTGTTGAACCTGCAGGCTGCTGAAGGACTTCCTGCGCCAGGCTGGCGATGTGACATATGCCAATGTGGATCCAGATGGGCTCGGGTGAGTGGCTGGTGACCTGTATTTGGTGACATGTAATCTTCCAACTGCTTGCCATGTTGCTCGTGGGTTGACTGGGTCAACACTTAACAAGTTGAGCTGGCAACAATACCGCTGAGCCTTGCCCATTACTTTCGACTCTGGCAGTGGTAGGACACTGTGATATTAACCACCAGGTTCATTGGCATGGTTACCCTGATATCTACCAGATCAACTAGGCCATTGAACCGGTCAATCATGCCTCTACGCCGCAGCATCCAGATGCTTTTATGTTCTCAGGTGCATGTGTCGCTCCTGCCTATATGCTCATTGAGCAGCAAAGGACACATGACCCCGGCACGCAAGGTTCATTGTGCCAACATCTGCCTGCTTCTTCATGCTGCTTGTGCGTGCACTCTTGCAGTGTTGGAGAGTACCAGACATATGCAGAGTGCCGTGATGCCATTGACAAGTTGACTGGAGCTGCACTTGACGGCCACATCGTGAAGCTGACAGCACTGGTGAGCTTGCTTGCTGCATAGCTGGGCCTGGATAGTGACATTGTCATTTGTTGCTGCTGTTGTGCTTCCAGCTGTATATTGTGCTAGTTGAAACACGTTGCCTGTAGAAACACCACTCATGCAATTGAAGCTGTGAATGTCTGAAGCCGCAAAAGACTGCAGCCAGTTTAGAGCACCTAAGTGAGCATGTTCGGTACCTGATGCGTACTGTGTATTGATGTATTGTGTCTGGCATGAGGTTGTTGTCTGCTTATCATTGTTGGTTGGCTGCAATGAGCAGCACATGCAGTTGACAGGGCTAGAAATAGTCTAGCTGGCGTTGTGTTGTTGATGGCACTATTGAGGAACATTCTCAGCTAAGCACACAGCAGTGTCGCGGATATCAATGTGGTGCGTTGGCTAGCATGTCAGTGTACAACAATATACCACAACAACAACCATGCTTTTTGTATGCCTGCTGCAGAACTTTGACTACGAAACAGGCGAGCGCCTTGACAGACAATCCACCCGGAGCTATGATATGGCCAGTAGCAGGGGCAACCCATACGACCTCAGCAGTAAAGACCGCAGCAGGACCCACGGCAGCGGCGGCAGCTTTGTTCAGCGGCGCGATGGTGGCAGCTACGACCGGGGCAACAGCTACAGCAATGGCCGCGACGCTGGCGGATACAGCGATCGGCGTAACGACAACCGCAGCAGCGGTTATGATCGGGATGATAGGGGGCATAGCTCGGTGGTTTACAGCAACGCGCATAATGCTCCTGGTGGCAGCAGCAGGTACGGTGGCAGCAGCAGCTGGACACCCAGCAGCAGCAAGTATGGCGGCAGCAGTAGGTTTGGAGGCGCAAACGATGATGGGTATCGGGGCGGCGGTGGCCCTGAAAGGTCACACACAAGGTCAACATCTGGGGATAGGCATGGGCCTTATGACAGACCCACTAGCAGTCGGTGATGGTCTGTCCTGCTGCGAAGGTGGCTGCGACGCTTCAACAGGCAGCAGCAGTAGGTGTAAGGGGGGTGGGGTAGGGTGGATGTAGGGTTGGTAGCGGCCTTGACTAGTCATATACAAGGCCAGCACCTGGCCATTTGACAGAATACAAGCCACCATGGTTGTTCTGCTGTGGTGGTGAATGTGGCAAATACGATCTGTGGCTGCTTGTTTCTAGACCCGCCCCAGCAGTTGCTTGCAGTATGATAAGGCTTTGACTTACATCATCAGACAGGATTTGGACCTTCAAGCTTCGGGAAGCAGCAGATCGTTTTTATGGCTGGCGTTTTTTGGCTCTGCTGCAGCAGCAAAGATGTGTGTAGGCTGCTGGTTTCTCTGTTAGCGCAGCATAACAAGTCATATGTTTGATCATTCCTTTCGTCCGTATATGTTTCATCAGAAAGCTTCTCTGCTGTGAGAGCAGCTGGCGTCATAACGCTTGATACGCGCTTGATACACACAGACTGTTTTGTCGGTGCTTGCGCTGTGCTGTCTGCGTGCAGCATTTGTGAGTCATTGCTTTACATGGGACAAGTCCTGAGTCGATATGCTGACGGTCAGCTGACGCAGCATTAGAAACCGCCCATTTTTGTCGGGCAAGCGGTCAGGTCCTTTGTTCAAGGGTGTCACAGTTATCAATTCGTAAAGTGAAATTTAGCTCATGCAAGGTGCCCTGCTTCTCACGATCTTGAACATTGGCGGCCTGGAAACAGTCTGTTTGTCAGGACATTTCAAGTCCAGTAAGGTCGCACCGCTTGTGTTTGCAGACAAGGCTGTACAGCATTTCACTGTACTGGGTACTTCTGGCCTCAACTTGCAGTTCAGCAAGTTGGCAGCCAGTGGTGGCACCAGACACCCTCTGTCCCACATTCATGATCGAAGGGCTGGGATGAACTTTGCAATTGGTAGTCGGCATCATATTACAGGGTGACGAGTGTCCGCATGTATCTCTGCTCTATGGAGCGCTGTTGGATGTGCGCTGCTTTTTCAGAGTCACTGCCTGTCGGCATGTTATGCAAGACTGTAATGGCTCTGTGCCTGACAACCTGCGCTGTGTGGTACACAAGTCAGGCCTATTGGGTGAGCCTCCGTGGTAGCGTCGAGGTTGTTCTGCTGCGACTACACAGCACTGAGTACCCGTGCGAGAGCAGATCGCACGAGAGCTCCGGTATTTGCGTGAACTTCAGCTTCTATCTCAGCTTGCTGACGGATAATCGTAGCATACGTACTAGGTTTAACTGTAAGCATTAGTCAAGGGCCTGAGACGGCAGTGGTGGGTTGGCACCTAGCACCAAGCGTCGATTGCTGCAAGTTTTCTTCATTCAAAGCTTTCGTCACGTGATGCTGCCTCAGCCAGCTGTTGTGCCGTGTGTAATTGCTTCGATGCTCTTCAAACCGCTCATATGCGTACGGCACCCAGTGGCTTCCATCTGCCCTGTGCTACTGCTGCATTCTGTCAAGAGCCCTGTTATGAAGTTCGCGCGTTTGACGGCTGCTTTTTCACTCTGCCGCAGGTTACTGTAAACGGTCGTTCACGCATCAGCAGTTCAGCAACAGCGTATCCTGCCTCAAGCAGCTCCTGACATCAACAGCAGCGGGTGGCTCATACTACACCCTTAGAGCACATCAGACGGCAGCCATTCGGAGCTGGCTTACGCGACTACAGACTGCTAACATGACAGCTGCGGAACAACAGCAGCAGCAACAGCAGCAGCAGCAGCAGCAGGATGAAGCTGCCAAGAAGGGCCAAGGTTTGCAATCCCTGTACATGCAGGTTGGTGTGGACACTTAATGTCTTTGCTTGGACATCTGTTACCTAATTAAGATTGTATGATTGTATCATATAAACACAATCCTAGCGGCCATCGGCCTCGCGACCAGATCTGTCTTCAGATTCTGTTGTGTGATAACCTTGCTTTTGTCCTAGCAGCCCGTCCCTATACATGCAGGTAGGTCTGGATGTTTACCGTCTTTGCTTGGATTATCCTATATCACCATTATGGTATCATCATCTTGATTGTATCCCATCAGCATAGCATTACTGGCCATTGTCCTCGCGTCTCAAATGGGCCTACACAGCAGTAAACAGTAGCAGTATGCTGGCGGGCCATGGCGGCAGCAGCAGCAGCAGCAGGAGAGTATGTTGGGCATACTCATGAAAAGGCAAGTCCATACATGTACAGCATGCCTGTTGCCTGGGAGGCAGCAGCAGCAGCGGAAGCAGCAGCCAGGGGGTGTTGCACAATGTCATGCTAGCCATGTGTGCTCAGCAATCATCATCATCATCATCATCAGCAGCAGCAGCAGCAGCAGCAGCAGCAGCAGCAGCAGCAGCAGCAGCAGCAGCAACGGAGGGTGTGCTCGGCATGCTATTGAAGCGTCATGCCCACACATGTGCCTCAGACGCTGCTGGCTGCATCAACAGGAGCAACAGCAGCAGCAGCAGCAGCGACATCTCACACCTAGCACGCTGTTTTATGTGTGCTCGGTAGTGAGCAACAGCAGTGGAAGCAGCAGCGTTGTGTGGGCTTGCTAGCGAAAGGGCAGGCCTATAGGTTTTGCTGTACAGTAGGCCTGTGGCCCAAGCAGCAGCAGCAGCTGCAACATCTAACACCTAGCACGCTGTGAACTGTGCTTGGTACAGATCCACACTGTACAGCACGCCTGTGGTCAGGAAAGCAGCAGCAGCAGCAGCTGTGGCCGCAGCAGCAGTGGTAGCAGCTACCGGGTGGTGTTGCACAATGTTGTGCTAGCCATGTGTGCTCGCCAACTGCCAACAACAGCAGCAGCATGAGGAAGAGAGTGTGTGTGCATTCTAGAGATATTGCAGGTTCACACATATGCGTCAGATGGTTGCAGCGGCAGCAGCAGCAGCAGCAGATGTCAAATGGTACATTGCTACGCTGACCTTGTGTGCTCAAGTGGTGTCCAGCAGCAGCAGCAGCAACAGTGCATAGCTGCCAGCAGTCAGCAGCAGCACCAACACCAGCAGCACATGGGTGTAAGCCGCCGCCACAGCAGCAGCAGCAGCAGCAGCCGCCAGCAGCAGCCATGCTCTTCATCGTCGCTGTGCTTGTTGCCCGTAGCGCGCAAAACAGCATTAGCCTTCATTGGTCATTAGAGAGAGAGAAGTTACAGTGGATACCTCACCCTCTAGAATGGCATACTCCACACCCAATAGGAAACCGATTGCAACCAACAAGTTGCAACCATTCATTGGTATAAGTTTGATTAATAAGTTTGATTAATTTGCAAATTATGGGCTCGACAGCCTTGTTGGCCTGCAGGTTAAGTGTACCGTGAGAGGTGAGACCAATGTGTTGCCACCGCGTGCTGTGCCATTGGCAGCAGCGCCAGCAGCCCCCAGCAGCAGCCACATTCTTCACCATCATTCTGCTTCTTGTCTTGAGCGTCGCAAACATCATCAGCCATCATAGTATGGTATCAGTGAAAAAGACTAGCAATTGGGTAACTCATCAATTGTCTGCAGGGTGCTCTATATGATCATAGCCCGCTCACAGTACATGTCATCCTGCTTGTTATTTCAGGTTCGTTACAAGCCCTGCAAAGTGGTGGACATACGTGTTGAGCCAGTCGCACCCAATATTGGAAAAACCCCAATGGTTCGCCCCTTTGCCTGAACCTCTCACTCGTATTGATATTCTCATGCAGTGTTATGACTAAAATGAAAAACTGTTATTTTGCTTGTTATTTCAGGTTCGTGACAAGCCATGTAAAGTGGTTGACATACGTGTTGAGCCAGTCGCAGCAGATATTGAAGGCCCAAATGGTTCAGTGCTTCCCCCTAAACCTCTCAGACTAAAACAGGAGATTCTAGATCGGGAATTGGAGAGGGTTTATAAGGCAAAAACATTGAAAGGTAGGTCAACATACCTGCTGCTGCTGCTGCTGCCACCACCACTGCTGCTGCTGCAGCAGCCACCAGTGCTGCTGTGTTTCAATGTACCAGCCTGAAGGCGCTGAAGGCTAAGCGCGTGTGCATGATCATACAAATCATCACATAGCCCCACCAGCTGGAATTTAGTATGTGCTTTTTGGGGATTGCTGCCTGCGTGTCCACTGCTGCCGCCACTGCTGCTGCTGCTGCTGGTGCAGCGGCGGCGGCGTCCCCAGAGGATCAAAGCGTGCCTGTTTGATTGGGCCTCTCCGCTGCTTCTCTGTGTGCTGACTACATATCAGTGTTGCTGCTGCCGCCGCTGCTGCTGCTGCTGTTGGTGCTGCTGCTGCTGCTGCTGCTGGTGATGGTGACCGTTTATCGCTGCTACTGCTGGTGATGGTGCTCCTGCTGCTGCTGCTCACATGACTACAGGTGCTGCTGCTGCTGCTGCTGACCATAATGAGGCTGCTGCTGGTGACCATATCACCACAGGTGCTGCTGGTGACCACATATCACCACTGCTGCTGCTGCTGCTGGTGACCAATATCACCACTGCTGCTGCTGCTGCTGGTGACCACATATCACCACTGCTGCTGCTGCTGCTGGTGACCACATATCACCACTGCTGCTGCTGCTGACCTCATATCACTGCTGCTGCTGCTGCTGACCTCATATCACTGCTGCTGCTGCTGCTACAGGTGTTCGCAAGGCGTTGGCGACGGAGAGCCCTTAATGACAGTGGCTGTTCCATGTGTGATGTTTCATACACATAATAACATTGCATTGGATCTGTGCACTCTGAGCTGATTGGTGCCGCCGCTGCTGCTGCTCACACAACTACTACTGCTGCTGCTGCTGCTGCTGCTGCCAACCTTATAACACTGCTGCTGCTGCTGCTGCCGCAGAGGTTCATGAGGCGTTGGAGACATCTGTTGAAGTGTTGCGTCAACTTGAAGTGTTTGATGACATAACAGCTCTCATCGATGCACAACCACTGGTAGGCAGCATTCATATTCTTAGCATCATCTAATATTTAAACCAATAATACAATAGACTTCTGCATGCAAACATTATCGTTCACATTTGTATGCTTCGATCCCTTACGGAGGCTTCGATCCCTTACAAAAGGCTGACTGCAGTAATGTCATATTGGAGAGGGGGATCAACTCAGCTTGAAGTGTTTGATGACATAACAGCTCTCATCGACGCGCAACCACTGGTACGCAGCATTATAATCAAGTACTCGATAATTATCATTGAAATTCATAAAGCGATAGGTGAATTCCTTGTTTGTTGCAACAAACAAACCTCAATCATATGTGTATGTCTCAACCCTTCTGGAGGCCAAGGGCTGACTGCAGTAATGTCATATTGGGGAGGGGGATCAACTCAGCTTGAAGTGATTGATGACATAACAGCTCTCATTGACGCACAACCACTGGTACGCAGCATTCATATTCTTAGCATCATCTAATATTTAAACCAATAGACTACTGCATGCAAACATTATCGTTCACATGTGTATGTTTCGATCCCTTATGGAGGCCAAGGGCTGACTGCAGTAATGTCATATTGGGGAGGGGGTTCAACTCAGCTTGAAGTGTTTGATGACATAACCGCTCTCATCGACGCACAACCACTGGTGCGCAACTTTTACAAATATATTCGGTACCTGTTGTCAAGATTTATAAGCTTAATGTATGATTGCCTGGGTTTGCCACAAACCTTAATTATATTTTTCTTGTGATTTTGTGATTTGAAGCCTTGTGGATGCCAAGGGTTGACTGCAGTAACGTCCATAGGGCGGGAAGGCGCGGGGGTGTGGGGTCAATCCAGCTTGAAGTGTTTGATGACATAACAGCTCTCATCGACGCACAACCACTGGTACGCAGCTGTTACAAATGTATTCGGTACCTATTATCAAGATTTTTGAGTTTGATGTATGATTGCCTGGTTTGCAGCAAACCTGAATCAGGTGTGTTTGTCTGAACCCTTGTGGAGGCCAGGGGTTGACTGCAGTAACGCTCATAAGGGGGTTGCCCATTGGGGGGGGGGGGGTCAATTCTAGTTGAAGTGTTTGATGACATAACAGCTCTCATCGACGCACAACCACTGGTGCGCAGCTTTTTTCAATTAATTCGGTACCTGTTATCAAGATTTATAAGCTTAATGTATGATTGCCTGGTTTGCCACAAACCTTAATTATTGTTTTTTGTGATTTTGTGATTTGAAGCCTTGTGGCGGCCAAGGGTTGACTGCAGTAACGTTCATATGGCGGGAAGGCAGGGGGAGGGTAACTTGTTTGATTGCGCCTTGGGTTGCTAATTGCCTGATGATGACAGCATTTTGACCAACCTCAGTAGACAGCATCCCATAGTATACCATATATGGTATATAGGGTATGGCACCGTAGGGTCGTATTGGAGCTGTTTCAACTGGATTCTGTTGTTCAGTGTGGTTTTGAGAAGTGCACGATCCACCATTGATGCGTTTCGGGGCTGTCAGCCAAAGCAGATTGCGGCAATAGTGGATCATGCGTTTCTCGCACAAATGCTGTGAACAATGTTTTTCCGATTTGCTTCCAAACTTGCTGGTTCAGTGGCAGTGGCGGCGTCATTCATTGTGGATGAGTCATACGGCCTGCCTCATCCCCCCGTTCCAAGACAGTGGTGCATTCTTTGACAACGTTACCCTTCTTACTGCTGCCGCTGCCGCCGCTGCCGCTGCTGCTGCTGCTGCAGGATGAGCCTGATGCTTGCACCGTGCAGCTGATGTTACAAGAAGTCGGCCGCTACAGATTCGGTGGCGGCACATACACACAGGTATGGTATCGATATAACTTATAACACAGTATATAACATAGTTATCAACACACTTACCTGTGTAATTTAACTGGTCTACTGCGTCCAACAGCTGCTGCAGCTCCTTGTGAAGCCGTAATCAACAGAAGCCAGTTGCTGCTGTCAGTCTGCTTCTCTGGCTCGGTGGTTACAACAGGCTTGAGAGGATTGTCGGCAGTCGAAAGTCTAGATTTGTTTGTCAAAATATATTTGCCCTCGTGATGGAGCTTGTTGTGAATGTTGGTGCCAGCCGTTCCAGCCTTCAGGTTGTTGATGTTGCTGCCGCTGCTGCTGCTGCTGCTGGCAGGGTGGTGAATACAGTGTCGAGGGCAATGCTGTGGCGCGGAACATCATGGGCATCGCTGATCAGTGGGCAGTGACAGGTAAAACACCTCAAAAATAATTGTAATTGGATCGAGTTGGCGTTTAACATGAATCAGGTATCATTCAGTTATGATATGGTTACAAAAACCAATCTAAGAATCAGTTATGTTTGAAGTGAATCAGTCATAATTTGACACATCAGCCATGGTTCTACTTGACTCAGTAGTGGCGCGGAACATCATGGGCATCGCTGATCACTGTGGGCGGTGACAGGTAAACACGCCAAGGACATTTCAGTTGAATTAGGTTTGCATCCGACATGAATCAGTCACGACTCTACATTAATCAGTTAGAGATCGACATATATGAGTTAGAGATCAACATGTATTACTCACTATCTCGCTTGAATCACTCACTATTTGACATCTTGCAGTTATGATCAAACATGGAGCAGTAGTTGTCAATTGACATGAATCAGTTATGCTTCGACAGGCATGGCTGATCCAAGGTCGGTGACAGATAACACACGTCGAATGAGGCCTCGAGCATGAAGCAGTCATGACTCAAAATCCTGTTCACTGTTTGCTGTCAGCAAACATCAGATTTACGCCAGTTGGCTGTGTCACTTCAGTTGTATCCGGTTAGTGGAGAGTACTGCCTGAGGCGGTGAGGTATCCGCGTGTAACAACCCTCTCTCAACAAAAAAAATGATCAGCCGCCCAGCAGGTGAACTCTGCAACCGCAGAAGCAACAACTCTGCAATAAGTCAAAAAGTACCTCGTGGCGTGGCATCGGCTTGATTACAAGTCACCAGCTGCTGCTGCTGCTGCTACTGCAGGCGAGATCGGCACCCGCAGCAGTAAAAACTTTGCAGCAAGTTTCAGACTGCCTCATGCGGGTGGCAGCAGTTTGACACCAGAGGTTCGTGTGTATCAGGCATTCAACAATCAGCAACTACACAGCAGCTGGACTGAAGCATTACGAGGAGTCAGTGTCGGGGTAGTAAGGTATGTACTGCTATATGTGCTCATGCTATGTTAATGATCTGTGCCCTTTCCAATTCTCTTGCATGTTTGCGGGTTCCTGTTTGCTGTTTAAGTTATGTTCTTTTTGCACATACTAGTTTTCTCATCGTCATTGTGGTGTAATATCATAGCTTACTTTGGTATATTATAGTAGGTGGTATCATATACTGCTGCAATACCTGCATTCTTGTACCACAACCAAGGCAATCACAGGCGGATCTGAAGTCCATGTCTAAACTTTGACAGCTACACAGCAGCTGGACTGAAGCATTACAAGGGGTCAGTGTCGGGGTGGTGAGGTGCGAAACTTGAAACAATCGCTCATGTTACTGATGTTGCTGATCTGTGCCCTTTCCAAGTTTTGTTGCATTTTTGCGGGACCTTTCCAGCTGTTTAAGTCATGTCCTTGCACATATAAGCTTTCCCAACGTAGATATTGGTGTAGCAGCTCAGTTTAATTTTGAAGTCTAGGAGATACTGCATGTAATTGTATTCTTACCGGTCTGCAACACGTGGCAGCAGTGGCAGCAGCATGATTCTTGAAGTTCATGTCTATCATGCATTCAAAAGTTGACAGCTTCACAGCAGCTGGACTGAAGCATTACGAGGGGTCAGTGTCGGGGTAGTAAGGTATGTACCACTATTAATTCAAGATTTTCTTTATAGCTTCTGCCCTATTTTGTCATCTATTCTCTTGTTTTTTGCAGGTTTAGCCTGCTGCTTAGGTTATGTTTTCCTTGCGTGCTTGCACACTTGGGTTTTCCTTTTCAGTATATATTTTTATTGTTTGATTGTCAGTGGGATTCCCGTATCTCAGGAGTCAGACAGTAAAGAGCAATCTTGAATGCAGCGCGTGCATTTTCAAACCACAACCAAGGCAGGCTTGAAAAGCTGAGTTTATTACATGTGCCAGCCGGTGGGATTTAGTATGTGGACTCGGGCTAGCCACAACCAAGGCAGGCAACAACATGAATCCAGAGTCTCATGCCTGTTAGGCAGTTCACAGTCAACTGCTACACAGCAGCTGGACTGAAGCACTATAAGGTGTCAGTGTGGGGGGTGATAAGTTGCAAAACCTCAAAACAATTGCTCATGCTATCATCTATCTTTGATCCTGTTTGCATTTTTTGTTCTGGAGTTTCTGGAGTCTTTTTCCATCTTTTTCTTGTATCCATGCAAAGGTTTTTGGTCATGAGCACGGCTGGCACGGCATGCTTACGGTGCTGCCACTGCTGCTGCTGCTGCCTGACATTGTGCTTAAATATCTTTGTAATTACCACTGCTGCCACTGCTGCTGCTGCAGTGCTGATAACCCAGGCATGTCGCTCGGTTACGAGTACGGCTGGCGCAGCATGAGTGCTGGTGCAAGAGCAAGCAAGGCAGTACGAACACAGGTGCGATTCATAGAAAGACCCAGGTACCTCCCAAGTACATATTTCCATAATGCAAAGTAGTCTGCAATAGTCAATAGAAGTATTGTAGTATTGTTACCCTAGTTCAAGTATACCAGAAGATGCTTCTGAACAGAATCGTATCGGTTTCAATGGACTGAAGGCCAATCCTGGGATGAATGTGCCGATTGCAAAGACACCATATCTTCTCGACAAGTGCCTCAAAGGCTGTCAGCTGCCGCCGGTAACAGAGAATACTGTGCCTTTGTTTGCTGTCACCAAAAGAGGCTGATAAAGCTGCTGCCGCTACTGCTGCTGCTGCTGCTGCCACAGGCTGGTGACTATCTGAAGGCAGCAGTGCGCTGCAGTTGCAACTTCACAGGAGGCGGACGTGACACATCTGAACTACTACCAACAGAGGTATGACAGCAACCACTGCCGAAAGCAATGGCGTAGTTCTGGAAGCATTACTGTTAAACATATTGTTCCTCAAAGCGTTACTTCTGAATACATCACTGCTTAAAGCGTCACTTTTGACAGCGTTACTTCTGAATACATCACTGCTTAAAGCGTCACTTTTGACAGCGTTACTTCTGACAGCCAATATGGGTCCTGTTTCTGTTTTCTGTTTTCTGAGGCCCTCCCTCAACTATATGGGATTGCATCTGGGGTCTGATCTCTCCGGCATTAAACAGACAACTGCTTGTTTCGGTGCCAAGTTGAATGGGCATACTCTTTGTACGTCAGTTATCTCACAAGATTGCAATCTCACAGGTGGCGGACGTGAAACATCTGAACTGCTACCAACAGAGGTAGGACATCAATTATGTCAATTTGTATCACTTTTGAAAGCATTGTGTCTATGAGTATTACATCTTCGAGCATTGAAACCAAAATGTTACTTCTCAAGGCATTCCTGCAATTCACAAGCATTCCTATTTACAGTAAACATAGGTTCTGTTCTTTCTGTTGTATGAGGTGGAGGACGTGACACATCTGAACTACTGCCAACAGAGGTAGGACAGCAACCAACTTCTAAGATGGTTACTTCTAGAGTATGCTAGAAGCATTACTGTAGGAATATCACTTTAAAAGGCGTATCTTGTGTGCCACTACAGTTTGGTGGCGGAGCTTTTATCCTGTGCCTAAGGCACTTCAAGTTTCATTAGTGGTACCTTGTGTGCCACTACAGTTTACTCTTTGTGATTATTACTTCCAAGAGCGTTGATTTTATAAGCATTACTTCTAGCAGCAAACTTGGGTTCAGGTGGACCAAGCAGGCGGCATGGCACCCGGAACAGCCAAGTTGAGATATGTCAGAAATCAAGCAAGACTTGTACGAGCTGTTATACCTACTGCTGCTGCTGCCGTTGCGCAATTACAGGGCTGGCAGCTGTCGCTCAAGAATGAAATAGGCGGCCTGGCACCTGGAACAGCCAACTGAAAATATGTCAGAAAGTAATGAAGACTTGATAGCTTTTTTTGCCTACTGCTGCTGCCGTTGCGCAATGACAGGGCTGGCAGTTGTCTCTCAAGAATGAGATAGGCGGCATGGCCAACCCGGATCAGCCGACTCAAAAATGTCAGACATCAAGCAAGTCTTGATTGTGCTGTGGATACCTACTGCTGCTGCTGCTGCCGTTGCGCAACTTCAGGGCTGGCACTTGTCCTTTAAGAATCAAGTAGTCGGCATGGCCAACCCGGTACAGCCAACCAGTCAAAATCAAGCACATTTGATTGAGCAACTTACCAATTGCTGCTGCTGCTGTTGCGCAATCACAGGGCTGGCAGCTGTCGCTCAAGAACCAAGTAGTTGCCGTGGCACCTGGAACAGCCAGATTGAGATATCCCAGAAATCAAGCAAGTCTTGATCGAGCTGCTTATACCTACTGCTGCTACTGCTGTTGCAAACAGGGCTGGCAGCAATGACAGAAATCGAGCACACCTCCGG
Source organism: Coelastrella sp. UTEX B 3026 (assembly GCA_002588565.1). Classification (NCBI taxonomy): domain Eukaryota; kingdom Viridiplantae; phylum Chlorophyta; class Chlorophyceae; order Sphaeropleales; family Scenedesmaceae; genus Coelastrella; species Coelastrella sp. UTEX B 3026. Next base: position 26,332 of record NSMO01014331.1, on the reverse strand, counting down.
CAGCCACAGTCTCATCACTGCTGCTGCTGCTGCTGCTGCTGCTGCGCCAATACAGGGCTGGCAGTTGTCTCTCAAAAACGAAATAGGCGGCATGGCACCCGGGACATCCAACTTGAGTTATGTCAGAAATCAAGCACACTTTATCAAGCTGTTCGACTGCTGCTGTTGCTGTTGCTGCTGTGCCAATACAGGGCTGGCAGTTGTCTCTCAAAAACGAAATAGGCGGCATGGCACCCGGGACAGCCAACTTGAGATATGTCAGAAATCAAGCACACCTAAGTTGGGCAGCAGCACTGGCAGAGGGACTGTCACTGCATGTGGAAGCAGCAACTGGTATGTTGGTTACATTTTGAATAGGTTTGCAGTCCATGATAGAGAATTTTGTATGCAAGTTTCTGCAGAGTTTTGCTTGTTTGTTCAATCGTAAAATCCTTATAACTGTAACTTTTTATGTTGTTGAAGCTTATAACATTCACTTATTTTAGAAGAATCATGCACACTTGAGTTGGGCAGCAGCACTGGCAGAGGGACTGTCACTGCATGTAGAAGCAGCAACCGGTATGTTGGTAGGGATTCCCAGTTCTTAGGTTTTTCTGCATGAAGGTTCTGCAGAGTTTTGCTATTCCTTGTGTGCAAATGGCCTCTAACCTGAATTTTGCTGTAGTTGAGGCATATAGCATTCACGCATTGTGGAAGAAAACTTGAGTTGGGCAGCAGTAGTGGCCGAGGGACTGTACGTAGGCCAGTTTCTGGGTGCTACTGCTGGATTTTGAGTCCGCTGTGACTGCTGTATCAATTGATCTGCAGGTGTGCTAGTGCCCTGCTGGGCCCCGGACAGTAACAAGCCCTCTCCGCTACCGGAGCGGTTCTACCTCGGCGGCGTCGAGTCCAATCTCCGCGGCTTCGAAACCCGCGGCGTCGGTCCGTCAGAGCCGCGGCGTCAGCAGCAGCGAAGCAGCGCCGGCGGTGCGTCGACCACGGCCAGCGCGGGATCTGACATCGCAGCCGGTGACACCGCGATCGTCCGGGACGCGGTCGGCGGGGATTTGTTCGCGAACGTTTACGCAGCGCTGATGCTTCGACTTCCGGGCAAAGCAGGTGACGTCGGCGTTCACGGGCATGTGTTTGCAAACGGCGGTAGCTCGGTACTGCTTGGCGGCGCGAGCGACGCGGGGCCGGAGCGTGGCAGCGGGGCTGGCGGGAAGCTCGGCGTGTGGGGCGACAGGCTCCGCAGCGGAGCGCAGCAGCTGGCCCAGACGTTTAGATGGACGGCAGGTAACGTACAGAGAGTTAGATATGACGGGACTCCTTGGGAAGTTTGGGGCACAGCTGCCTAGTCTTTTTGATAAAGAGTTACTTTCGTTAGCTTAGCAGCTTCGTGAGATTGACTTGTTATCTTAACTGCTTGAATCAGTGCACTTTGTCACACTCATGTCAGCTGTTGAGAATCCCAAGCAAGACCTAAACCTGGACCTCACTTGGTACCCTGTGCGACTACTGCTGCTGCTGCCGCTGCTGCTGCTGCAGGTGTTGGTGTGGTGCTGCCCACCACCCTAGGTCGATTAGAAGCTAACTACTGCTGGGTTCTAACTAGTCAGGAGCATGACAGAGTGAAGCGCGGCTTTAGCTTTGGTTTCGCGGCTAATATGGGACTGTAAAAGATAAAGAGATTGAGCCGATGCATACAGGATGGGTGCGCTGGCAAGAGCCGCCGTGCCATGCATTGGGGCGCCACCTGGAATAACGCATTGCAAGGCTCTGACATGCTCTGACAACTGCAGCTTGTATAGGCCCGCAAGAATTGGAGTAGGGTTGATCCCTTTACAAAGGGAACTGGCAGCGTTCAATACGGCGGATAATGGACACCAATGTCAAAGTTTCAGTGGGAAAGGTGCTTACCGTTGTGATTGATTGATTGCTCTTTCTGCACGGGAGGTGGACTACTAAAGTCAGCCATTCAAACCGGATGGTACCTGAAGGAGCCGCACATGCAGTGGCAACCCTTGTGATAGGTGCCAACATGACAAAGCGAAACATGGCGTTGTATTTGGCCTGCAGCTTTTCTTGAAGGGACTGTAGCGAATGGGTTGGAATCCGACAGCGCAGTAAGCAGTGGCGCTTCTACTGAGCCTACGTCCTATGCATTCACTTGTGTGTTGAATATTCGTATTCTTAGAAGCATGGTTTACCGCTTTAGCAGCGCCAGACTGTGCCAGAAATGTTCCTGCATTGCTGCCGACTTAGCCAGCAAGCCGAAATGTATCACAATCGCTCACTGAGTGCGTGTGATGCGCTCTATTGCCAATCGAAAGTCTCGAGCTTTCTTCATCAGGTCTGGCAGTGGGTTGATGTCCACGCAGCAAAGAATGGCAGCAAGCGCGAACTGTTCCGCCAATCGTGACTCGGTCTTCCACTATGCTGAATTCAGAAGCGCCGACTGGGCCACGAATCAAGTCTCCTGGCAATTGCTCTCGGTGGCTGCATCAGCGAACTAAGTAAGAGCGTACAAACTCTGTACGGGCGGCAATGAATTGACACGGTTGCGTCGAATGCAGTGGTGTATCACATTGTAAGTTGTTACGACCGTCAGTGAGTGGGTAACCTTTGTTTCCTCGAAAGGAAAGCCGTGTCCGCTAGACTTTAGGTAGTACCCAAAGGTCATCCGGCCCGCCGCTCACAAGGTCTGCACGCGACAATTCTGGTCGTTCGGCCGCCGGAGTCCGGTCAGGCTCGGAGTAGGTAGTTGCAAAGCGTGCAAGTTGATCATCATGAAGCGTGCATGCACAAAGATGCAAAGGGTGCAATCTGATCATCTTGAAGCGTTGAACGCTCTTCAGTATTCCGTTGCCGATACGGGCAGGGCCCGCCCTCATGATTGCCAGGGAGAAGAACTACGCCCTCACGCAGTGCGACAGTCACGAAGCCCGACCGATATGCAACCGAAAAGTGCTGCAGCCAGGAGTTACACAGACAGCCTCTGTCAAACTGCCACTGCAATCTTTGACAGTGGCACATGTCTTGAGTGCTCGCCAAGGCCATATGCAAGTCAATCACCCACAACATGCAACAGATCTTGAAACCATGTGGGCTGATATGCACAGTACACAACCATTGACATGTGACACATATAAACCTCCATTGTGGTTGGCACAGACTTATGACTTGCATAGTACTACTAGTACTTGTCGCACAATCGGCTTGCCCGCGGATCAAAACCGAGCCTCTTAAGGTATGAGGCCCTGAGGTATACACAGCAATACAGCAGCAATACCAAACATCAAGACATAAGAGGCTCTGATGGCACGACCGCCAGCACAGGTTTGGCTGCCACGCCCTGTGGTTTGTGTGTCACACTTGGAGAGCCTCCACATATTTCAATGCTGCCTCAAACGAACAGGCTCTCATAAGACATTCCAAGAATGAATCAGATGCCAACTGAATGCACACATCTGTCAGTAGAATCTGTGATACGATATAGGGGTTCAATAGGTAATCAAAGCTGTATTTATATGGCCTCAGATATACTCAGATAACATTGGCCATCATGCTTCACAACTGCACCAGGGATCTGCCTTCTGTGGTGGTTTATGAATGAACACGCCCAGCAGTATACATCGGCATCACACATATATTATAGAATGTATGACTTAAACATGGATTCTCATGTTTACAACATAGAATGTATGACCTAGAACATAGAATTTCACACCAGGCGTAGATCGTAGAATGTATAACCTAGAATATCCTACTATGGGATATAAAACGTCCAACAGAGTGTAGTAAACACCGTAGTACACGCACTGTCGCATCCCAATAGTAATGGAGTCAGTCCTGTATTATATCACGCCACACCAGTTCAACCCAGGCCATACACACATTCAACCAGCCACCAGGTTACTAACAAGTCTTGCATATCATTGAAGCAACTGCAGTGCAACAGCAACATGGTTGCACAGCAGACCAGCAGCACCCCAACCTTCTTGACAGCATAACACCACACACCTGATATCCAAACCCTACTCACAACACACACACAATTCACTCTGACTGCAACTGGCTGGATACAAGGCGTATCAAAGCATAGGATTGGCGCCAAAGAACTACAGTACTGTGCTTGGCCATCTCCAGTTGAACAACCACTATGTCAAGTGCAGCCGAGCCCCTCTGCAATCCCCAAAGCTAGACCCTGTGGTTCTGTAATGTACAAACGCCAGCAGACCAATACTGCTGTGACAAGGAGAAGCAGGGGGTATGCCATCTGTGGTGTGGTGACGCAAATCAGGTCGGGGCAGCCACCTCGTGTGGTAAAAAGCACAGCAACGCACCCATATAGTAAATGCAAATCACAGCACAGCGAGTTCAAGGTGGGCACAACAGCACCAAATAGCACAGCATTGCCATGTAGAAGTTGCCAGCCAAGGCAGAGCTATGTCAGAACCTATAAAAGTACAAGTACACCCTCACATAACGTGCTAAGAATTTGATGTCACAGTTGCTGTAGTTAGTCTAAGTAAGCACACATGTTGGCTGCCGCCAGTCACGAGGGTCCAACAACAACACCGGCCGTCAGTCTAACGTCAATCGTGCAGGCTGTCCCATATATTATAGCCTAAAAAAGGGGTACAGAGGTCTATAGGGAGTCTAGTACAGGTTTATAGATACGCTAGTCATGTGTAAACAAGCAAGCTGGCAGATTCAAAGAAACGGTCAACCCACCATGGGGGCTGTCATACATGTGGGAATCTGTGTTATAATAGCTGTCATGGGGAGCTAGCTAAGACCTGACTATCTAGCTAAGACCTATCAACTACAGTCACTCCAAGTGCAGCAGTATGAGGGACAGCAGCTGACATGATCGTGGTACAACAGCTGCTGTCCCTATCACCTGTGCACTTGGAAAATAACGCCTGAATGTGTGCAACTACCTGACTAACTAACTACACCTACAGTCATCGCCATGCACTACTACCTAGGCCTCCATCCCTGCATCCGGCTGCCAAGGCTCATGTGAAACATGCACAACGAAAGTGAATGCTGGCAGTGTAAAGACATGCTGGCAGTGTAAAGACATGTCAAAGCTGCGCCTACCGAACAACACCCAACCAGGCATGATAGGCATATATAAGTCACGTCGACAGTTGAACCAACCAAATGCCGTGAGGTAGCATGGTCTGATTGTTGAAGTGCACATCAATAATCAGACAGTGCAAGTACCAACAGATAGCATTCAACGGGGGTACTCAGCATCCAACAGCATACACGGGCACATTGACTGACCTAGATCCTCAGCACGATTGCAGCCTAGTGACAAAGCATTCTAACACAGCTCAGTACCTATACCCAAATGCAACCACCAACACGGACATGAATGAGTCATGCAGCAGATTTGTGCACGCATGTACCAGACACGTGAGCAGAAACAGTATCACGTAGATACCAGCCCTCATCACAAGCCCCAAAAAGCATAACCACATGCAAACGATCTCCTGAATTGATCAAGTGCTATCATGTGATAGCACCAGGTCATGCATCTGTCTGTTGTACAATGCAGCCATGCAGCAACACATCACAAGTATGGCAGCCATGGACAAAATGCAGCAAACGCAGCAACTGTGAGCCCCTACTATGTTTACGAGGCACACGACAGCTGCATTCAGCGCTGCCCCATCCAGATCATTCATGCAGCCTGATCAACCATACGACCAACCAGATCACCAACTTCATGCAGACCAAAGGCCGAGCAAGGACACAGGTTGACAGAACATACAGGCTGAAGCAAGAGGCACACACAGTTCCGCTGAATCTGAAGCCCCATCCAGGGCAACACCACCAGCCAGGTATCATCAAGAATGCACTGGTCAGAAAGCTGCTGCAGCAGCATGCACTATACCATAGACACACAAGTGCAGCTTCACAACTAGCTGCAAAACTGGGAATCTGAGCATTCTAGCAGAACACAGGGATAGCTAGGCTGAGGACAGACAGTAAATCACAGAACGCAGGCATCCTTAACACAAGGGCCGGCAGCGTGGGCTTTAACCACGCAACACCTGGCACCACTTGAGAAGATGCAGCACACAACGGCATAGAATCAAGCCCACCTACAAATGACATGCACCAACCCGATAGCAGGCCCGGACAGCCGCAGCCTACGATACACCAACACACAGAGCTTCGTTCCAGTCATTATCGCATGGGCTGGCACATCAAACAACAACTCAATTTTGACGTTCCAACAACACCAACACATCGCAACCCACCCCACACTGTAACCACTAGCAAGCATATACTCCGGCTCACGTGACTTAACAGCCGATCCATTCAACACGCGCCGGTTAGTGTCTAGAAGTATTGTGAACCAACACACAGACGCACAACACACTACCATATTCATCTTACACACATGCCAGCTACACATCTGTTCGGCACTACTGCTGATACAGGCCAACAACAAGCACAAGCCCCAACAAACTATCAAAGATATTCTCCATGCATGCTAGCTGCGCAGCTGCATCTCTCCTGGTCATAAGCAGGCCCCCTAACAAACAAGCACACAGATAGTCAAGCGCCACTATGACACGACAAGCTGGGCAGATGCAGGTCACCAAAGCATGCACACCAGCCACTCCACGAGTCAAACAAGCTGATTGTCCAGGATGCCAACTGGTATGTTCACATCCGATACCTCAAAACTTGCACCTGTTACTGCAAAAGCCGTTGTTCTGCATGGCTCAATGATTTGCGCGTCAGTAGCACGAGGCACACGCCAACATGCAGCAAGTCAGAAGCATGAAACACGTACAGCGGCGATCACAAGACAAAAGGCTATTAATGATGCACAACAGTCAGACCTGGAACAACCCAATGCGAGTTGTGCCTCAGCAATAATATGGCACTGCGGCCGTCACATGGCGATACTGCCATAGTATGGTACCAGATGCAAGGAATACGAGTCACAACAGACAGCCGACGAGTCAAATGACCCACCCAAAGACTCTTTGCAACATACATTAGTTTCACACGCAGGTGGTAGATGCATTCCAGGCAAGAGTGCTGCAAAACCGTCCACATCCAGTAATAGAGTGAAATGTATGATGCTCCCGTGCTGCATGACATGCAACAAAGCCAGGAGCCCTAGGTACACATGCGTCCAATGGTTCAATGCACAGCAGCCGAACCTGCACTGTCACAGGCCAAATAGGCAGTACAACCCCAGAAGCTAATGCACGCTTTCATGGAACGCTGTTAGCTATCATAGTTAACTATGGTATCTTAGAAGTAGTGGTTTGTCAGCTAAAGAATCACCCTTGACCACGTTCACATACGTGCGAACAGCAATAATACGTCAGTCGAGCCATGCCCCAGCAATGTACTGACATGACATACGGGACTGGGAACAAACCCCCTGATGCACTAGTCAAAGGCCTTTCCAAATGTCACCATAACATAGCAACTGATCTCATTGGCTGAGATATGACTGTCCTGATACCTCAAACCAACACAATCTTGAAAAGCAGAAGCCGCTCAGAAAAGCAGATCCATGCAGTGGCAGCCAGCCAGAGAACTACAGCTTGTTCAGGCAGAATACACTGTGGAATGCTTGTGACATGCGACAGCAATGTTGTCAACAGGATTGTAGCAAGACAGCAAGCAGAGCACAGATGGACCAGAGAACATAGATTAGCAAAACCCTAATACAAGAGCATCCTACACCTTACCAATGGAACTCCAGCCAGATTACACAACAGGTTGCTATCACCCTTACACTAGTCGTGTCACATGCAACAACATCCAACAGCAACAACAGCACACAGTCAACACATCAACAGCACTCCCCGAACCACACACAAGACCATGCAGGACAGTCTCTTGGAGCACCAAGGCGTGCCACAGCAGCAGATTGCAGCATGGGCATGCCAGAGCCATGGTTGCCATGTGCTCTCCTCAGCCATGCATGAAACCAGAATCCTGCCAAAGGCTGCAGCCAGATATGCCAAAACAGCACAAACCATGGCTGCTGTCCCTCAATCACATGGACGGTCCAATACGCAACAGCACACAGCTAGGTCAAAAGGTCACTCGCAACAGTCACACAACATCACTCCAATATTCAACCCGTGTCAGGAGTCACCCAAAAGCCTTCTTCACAACTAGCACAAAGTTATGCACCCCTAGAGGTCAAACAGATGAGTGGGCGCATGTTTTTGACGCACACAACCACACAGAACAACATCGTCAACACCACACAGCGCAGCATACTACGGGTCATGTGCCAGATCATGCTGCATCCTTAGATACCAAGACAGTCACCAAAGCGTCGAACCACAGCAGCAACTCATTGTTGCATGCTAGGTGTGTATAACTGAACTGTGTAGGAAGACACAGGAACAGCAGACAGGATATCAGCAGCACAGTTCCACAATCTAGACTCTAACCCCTAAACCAGCTGAACACAACAGTGTGAGCTGTCAATGCCCTACTTTCACCAATTGTTAATATGTTGTCTGCAGTCCTGCAGGGGCTACGCTGCTTTCCAACAACCAGCTGGCCCCAATCTGCATACGTGGGAGCACTGCTGCATCCGTCAGCAGTACATAATCTATCAGGACAGGAGACTTTAAGCTGACCATAACCCAGTAAAGTGTGTGTCTGTGACAGTATAGCAACAATGCAAGAGAACTGCTACTGCATAAGGTTGCAGCTAGCTTGTCTAGCAGCTGTCATGCACTTTGATTTCAGTGCAGATGAGGCTAGCTGCACAGCCAGGAGAACAAAACTGACGCTGCCAGTATAGCAGTACATGCTGTGTGTGTCTAGCGTCTTCGCCTGAGATGCATACAGAAGCTTATTCCCCCCAAGCCTACTTGGTGTAGAGCTGATTATACAGGCGCTCAGCGAACATGAGTACAAACAGGTCCAAAGGTGTGGGAGCACAGTCAATTCAGACCTATACTCAAAAAAACACTTTGATACCATGCTAGCTGCCAGAAAGCAACAACACAAATGCATCCTTGTTGATATCCACAACAACGGGCCTAATGAGAGCTCTGATGCGTCCATGCATCAGTCGTACAGTTGCGATGCAGTCCAGTTGACCATACAGTACTGATCACCTAGTAACAAGACAGCAGTGAAGAGTCTGTTGTTTCAGCAGCCCAAGCTGCCATGTGCAGTCAACTTCGTCCCTTCCATAATATGTCAACAAGATCGCATCATATGAGAGCACAGCCATGGTAGTCAGTGCAGAAGCCAAGATTGCAATGCTGCAGGAACGAGCACCAGCAGAGACCATGCTGCGTTTACATGTGATTGACCATGCTTGCAGTTGCGGCGGTTGCATGCAAGCCACACAGTGCACCAGCGCCCACCAGTACCAAATAGACTGTGAAAGTCATCAAACCATTTGACACCTGGCACAGAGACTGCAGCCAGGCCGTCTGCTGTGCCAGGTCACATGTCAATGTGGTGCATGCCTCATGCACAAAACGCTAGAAGTAAAGCTCGTACAACCCAATAGGTCACCTCCTGCATGCTGCTGCGACGGACAGTGTTGCCTGTCTCCCAAGGGGGCGTCAAGGAATGCTACTGCTCCAGGGTGCGCGTCTGCTGCAGGGCAGTCCCAACTTCTACAGGGCGCTCGCATGACGTCTGCATGCTGAGTAACCGGTATACTTTGTCAAAATAATGGACGTACAGAAGTTCAGGCCCCCATCCCATCGTCGATTGCTCCAAGTTTGGGTGAATGGACTCCCGCCTTAATTGGCCAGGCCTGGGTCTGCACCATGAAGGCTTGCTGCAGTAAGCTTAGCACTTGCATCTTCTGGTGACGAACGTTGCCGACTGTGCAGCTGTGGTTTCGCATGTTCCAGCGTCAAGAGCCAGTGTTGACATTCGCTTGGTACTGGCTGCTGGCTGGCGCGCTGCCTTTTGCGCATCTGCAACATTGCAATGTAAATTTACCACCGGTAGAGCATTTTCGGTGAGGAGTCCGCTGGCAGGGCTTGTGATGCGTACCTCCTGCTCAAGGTCCTGCAACCACTGTGTGGTGGCCTCTGCACTGTGATCGCCTTCAAAAAGCATGCGCGCTGACCTATACTTTCTTTTTTGGGGAAAGCAGTGCCGGCTGCCCTCGTCCTGAGGTGCACCCAACGACAGCACTCTGGCAGCTGGCCTCCCTAAACACTTTTTCACTGGGCAAAAAGTAGGAGCTATTGGTGTTATAGTACCTATTGGTGAGTTTGAGTCGCTGTCTCCCATTATGTTGTTGCGCTGGAGTCTAGAATGGCATATACAACCCCGCTGCAAGCATCGTCAATCTAGACTCAATATTTGTCATGCTAAAAGCCGTCAATCCTCAATTAGGTTGTCACGCGTCGTGCTACGGCGAATCAAGTGAGTCAAACAGTAACTGCCAGATAACACTGACAACGCTCTCGGTCAATCAGCTCTGGCAGCGACGCAAACCTCATAGCTAGCATTCAACCAAGTCTCCGGACTCGTAGCACACGTTTAGCGCAACTGTATCCAGCAGCACTCGCACAAACAGCGGGTCCTCGTCACAGCTCCGCATCCAGGAGCCCGAGGTTCGCCTTGGAGCGTGGGAGCGTGCAACCTACTAAAACTTGGTTTGGGCGTTGTCCGGCAGCACTCTTGACTATTCTCTCAAACACTGTGGGGCACCTCAAGCTGTGTGCAGCCTAGCAGCAAGCAAGCCCTTTCCGACATGAGCGCCACATGCAGCCAACTTCCGCAGGGAAAGGAGTCCCTCACACTGCTACCAGCATAGCTCTTGATTCTCCATGATCTAAACATTTTCCTGCGGTCCCACATCCGCAATCTGCCTGCTTTGATAGCAAACGGCACATGCGATTACACAGTGCAAGCCGGCAGCCACCAGAGTCAGTGGAGCCCACGATGTCACTCCGATTCTCACAGCATATTCAGAACAGGATTCCTTCCACAAAGTGCGATTCGACTGTCAGGTTCTTGGTTCTTCTAAAGTTGCGCCAGTGGCCTGGTATGGCATGGCACCATGCCACACACCGGTGTGCCACAGGTGGTGTGCCACAGGCTATGGCATGTGCAACATGGTTTAAAAAGTTTCGGGCTGATGTCTTCGCTGGCCCAGCGACCCATTGTTAGCCTAGTTCAAGCGGTCGCCTCTGTTAGTGCCACTAACAACGGCTGCAACAGAGCTGATAGGACCAGCAAAATCAAAGCAACCCAGTGACAGGCTGGCATCCCTTACCAGCTGCCAAATTCGGTTCGAACTGAGTGCAAGCCCCCCCCCCCCCCCCCCCCCCTGCACGCAATGCCTTGACTCAGTGTCACCGCTCAGCTATGCTGCTTTCGAGGCCACAAAGATTGCTGCTGCTGGGCAAACGATGGGAGGAGCATGCAAATGGCCACTCCTATAAGCACAACGGAGGGCTGAGCAGGGGACTCCGAGTCCTGGCATGATTTTGGAGGCAGACCTGTGCTCCTGTAGCTCAGCTCAACTAGTAGTCTTAGGAGCAGGTGCACTGCTTGAGGCATCAGTTCCCACATGTCAAACACAACGCCCAACAGCTGTCTGCATGGCGGGTCAACAAAGGTCAACAAACATCGATTAACCAGGAACTTCCAGGCTGTGCTACTGTCAACAGCTGGAGATGACCTGGCACGGCAACTGCATGATACATCAAAGCCGGCTACTGCGCCTGCTGTCAGCCAGCAAAAGCGAGTATACGAGTTTTCTGCTACTACTGCGCTAGCAGCATGATTATAAGATGTTGTGATGATGTGATACAGCTCATGCTGCTGCTGCTGCTGCTCATCCCCATATCAGTGGCGAACTTCGCTGATAGTACGGCTCAGGCTGGCGGAAGCAGGTCAGAAGGTTGGCACTTCAGCATTTTACCATACTGCAAACATTGACAATTACTGATTGAGCATAGGTTTGAGCCTCGAACCTTTCCACCGCCAGCGCTGGTTTGGGGTGAAGCAAGCTGCAGCACAGTCAGACTTCCATGCAGCAGTCGGATGCCATGCAGGCGTGATACACCTCATGCTGCTGCTGCTCCTTCTGTACTGCCCTTTGTAAGGCTTTTCCGCACCACCCGGCTGCCAGCTGGCTGGCTGCTGGACACCCGGCGCCATTGGATGGGAATACAAGGGCTGGTTGCGTGAACTGGCGCTTTCGAACTTGCTGACTCGGTCCGGGTCCGTTACCGCGGCACTCCGTAAGCGGTGTTAACGACCTGTTCTGGTACAAAAAGATTGTACTCTAGAGTTGCCTTGGCAGAAGGGCGCCAGGAGTTCTCCTACAGGCCTGCATAAACCGGCTGCCCGGTCTAAGCGGCAGCTCAACAGGACCGCTCAACCACCGCTTGCGGCTGCCGCTGCCGGGTGACTGCTGCCGGCCAGGCCCGGAATGTATTGCTGACTTTCCTTTCTAATACGTCCGGAAGCCGGCCTGCGCTGAAGCTTGAAGTTGTCAAAGCAGGTTGCTTCCGCCCGGCAGCCATGGCAGATTGTGATTGCGAGAACGCCGCATGCGCTCTGACGGCCCGACGCAAGTTGCGATCGCGAGCATACTAGGATACAGGCAACTTGCCGAGTTCAATCAACACCATACCGAGTATTTCGGGTGCTTGGTTAAAGTCCTCGGTTGCCGAATCACACTTCTGTAAGCTCCCAAAGCACGTTGACTTAGCGACATTTGCGTTCAACCAGCAAATCATAACTGCCCGGTGTCGCAATGTTTGGTGCACTTCCGAGCACAGCTTCTGCAGATCACGCTTCGGCAGTGAAGGCTTGGCGAATGCCAGAAGAAGAAGAAGAATTGCCCTTGGCGAATGCCAGAGATACTCAAACGCCCCGACTCGAGTTAGCTCTGCCACCGGGATAGATGGACCAGAGGCAGCAACTGAAGGGCATGATGTTTCGATCAAGTTTGAGACTTCATGAACTGTCCACCGGTTCCTTACGATATTGTAAGTTTCATGCCCAACAAGGTCCGATGGTTGCACAGCGCCATGAGCCTCATTGCTGATGAGGTGCACAGATATCGTTTGAAACATTTGGAACGTTGGCGTGTCAGCTTACCGTAACCGTCAGCATAGTATGAAACGACTCAAATGAAATCAAATAGTTCAAAGTTGACCAGCAACGGATGCGCATCAGATGTCCTTCTACAGACTGCACTGAGAATGTAGCTACACACTCCATGCTGGTTGCAATAATACTTGCAACGTTATACACAGGGAACGCCAGTGCTTCACCGGCTGTGTCTGCTACCATGACACTAACAACAGTATTCAATACGAAGTTAGCCGAGGCAATCCAAATAAGCAAGGATGCTATCAGAATTACAAATGCTGCTCCACAACCTCAACCAGGCGAACTGATTCTGCCAACAGATACTGCTATCCATCACAGACACGGACCCATAATCAACTTATTCCCTATTACCATTGAAATGAAGTTGACGCATGTCAGTTGAATGCACTGCTGCATAAACGAGTAACGCTGTGATGGTTATTTGCAAGGCTTCAATCAAACATTTACTAGATACCTATAACAACAGACTGATGAAACAATTACTAGATACCCTAATAGAACAGACTTGGTGTGCAAGGCAAGGCTTGCCTGCTGTCGTAGCGAACAAGTAACACCCAGCGGCAGCAGCAGCAGCATCAGGCAGCACGCAGTGAGGAATCCAACCAATTCACCAGAGTCAACTAGATTCTAGGAGGTTTGTCTAGAACACACACACGAATATTTCATTAATGAACCGTGATTACGTAATCCTACTAACATATTACTAACATCCTACTAATGTATACCTACTAACACTCTGAAACTACTCGTTACGCACTGAAGTTAGTCAAGCTGCTGTAAATAAGTCAGAGCACACTAGAACTAGCTCAAAAATTGCACTGAGACCACCTGCATTGCACCATTCATCCACCAGAATACACTTATATCTATACTACACAGAGGTTGCTGGATTACACTCGATACGTACGTCACGGGCATGCAGTGCTAGATCTTGAATAGTTATCACATACGTTGTCACTAGCGACCATTCCGCATAATCCCTGCTGCTGCTGCCGCTGCTGCCAGGCTTGCATGCAAGCTGCTGGCAGCAGTGTTACCCCTGGCTAAACCACCGTCACTTCCGAAACCTGCTGTTACATTGTTGAACCCTAACATGTTATATTGACCAGCTGGATTCTCAATGAGCTTGACCATGCCATTCAGACCAGCTATGGCTTTGCTGCTGCCACCAATAGCAGCAGCAGCAGGGGAGTGGGTATGGTTGAGCTGACCGGCAGCGGCTGCTGCTGGTGGCGGCATGCTGACCCGCTGCTGCTGCTGCTGCTCCTGCACTAACAGATTCAGTAGCTGCTGCAGCTGCTGGAGTTGCTGCTGCTCGCTTCCTTGCTGCTGCTGCCGCTGCTGCTGCGGCTGCTGCTGAGGTGAAGCCAGGGCAGCAGCAGCAGCAGGAGGTGCAATCTGCTGTGCTGCCCCAGCAGATCTAAATGCAGCAGCAGCATTTGATGGTGCTGGCGGTGGCATTGCTTTTCGCTGCTGCTGCTGCTGCTGGGCCTGCAAACCAGCCCGCTGCAGCTCCAACAGCATCAGCAGCTCTAGATCATTCTCGTCCTCTGGATACAAGTCCTGCTGCTGCTGCTGCTGTTGAGGAGCATTACCATACAGCTGCTGCTGCTGCCTAGCATTGGCAGCAGTAGCAGCAGCAGGCCTGCCAGCAGCACATATTGCAGCCAATGCAGCCTGCTCAGCAGTTGCATTGCTCGCTGAGTCACCACACAGTAAAGCAGTGGCAGCAGCAGCGGCAGCAGCAATCGCATCATCCCCTAACGCCGCTGCTGGGGGCTTCACAGCAGCTGCGTTGGCTTCATAATGCAATTGATTCTTGTTCTGATGCTGATGCTGCTGTGCTAGCAGCTGCGCTTGTAGCTCATCGAGCTGCCTTTGTAAGGGTTCCTGCTGCTGCTGCTGCTTGTGCTGCTGCTGCTGAGACAGTTGCTGCTCCAGCAACTGCTCCTCGTACATGAGCTGGATCAGCTCCCCTAACAGACTCTGCTTCGCTGACAATGCATCGTCTGCTGCTGATGCCAAGCCGCCGCTGCCAGATCTCTGCTGCAGCGGCAGTGTGACAGCAGCAGCACTGGTGGCTTGCAGCAGCGTCTGCTGCTGCTGCTGCTGTTGGTGCTCAAGGGACTGTAGCCGACCGAAGATATCAGATCCTGCATTGAAGCCGCCACCATTGCTGCCAGAGACACGCTGCTGCTGCTGCTGCTGAGACATGTTGAGTTCTAGCTGATGGCTCAAGATCGGATCACCCCCTGATCCCGCCGCTGCTGCTGCTCTGCTGCTGCCAGGCACAGACCTGGATGCTGACTGGATCCTAAAATCAGGCGATCCTGGCAGGTAGCTGCCTCCAGAAATCTCATCTAAACCGCCGTTGTTACTACGTGGTTCCAAATCTATACCCTGACCACCCGCATGTAACAACCCTTGAATGAAGCTGTTTAGCACAGCATGTCCGTCCTGGGCCCCATTGCTGCCAGCAGCAGCAGCAGCAGCACCAGTGTCACCCGAGGTCCCACCCCCAAGTCCCGCCCAGCCATCTAGTAAGCCGCCCATTGGTTTAGTAACCTCATTGGTCACCGGAGGTCCCTCCTTGTAAGTGACACCTGGGACAGCTGCCTCACCCAAGGTCCCGCCCCCAAGGTTCATCCTGCTGCTGCTGCCACGGCGGGGCAGCTGCCTCGGGGCAGCAGCAGCAGCAGTAGCGGCGTCGGACATGTTACGCCCAGCAGGCAACCTGGAAAGACCTGAGGTTCCAGGCCGTGCTGCTGCTGCCTCCCATCCCTGCTGCTGCTGCTGCTGTTGATGGTAGATGTCATCGTAGTCCGACCAAGTCCGCTTTCGAGGCAGAGTCCTGTCATCAGCGCCGCCATCATACTGCTGGTTTAGCTGCGATGTAGCATGTGCCACGGCCGACAGCAGATGCAAGTCCGCAGCTTTGCCGGTTGCCCCGGCTTGCATTGCGTCATACTGCTGCTGCTGCTCATAGAGTCCGGCACTGTCATCGCCGTATTGCTGCTGCTGCTGCCACCTTGATACGGGCATGGCAGCAGCGGCAGCAGCATCGTACTGATCTTCATCCATCGGATCGATGTAACCGCTGGCGTTGACTCCGTTCATGCTGTTATACCCTGCAGTAGGTCAATGTCAAGACACGCAGATTGAACCACAGCTGATTGACATTTTAGGGAGACGATCGTGTCAGTAACATATGCATATGAACACATATGCCTAACATTGTCACCTATGAAGGCATGGAGCAGCAACAAAGGCAAACGAGTTGGTTGAACCCCAAACCATACAAACTCCTGGCCCTATATTAATCTGACTCTGCTGCTGCTGCTGGTTTTGTTGCAGTCCAGTCACTAGTGAAGACATGTGATTTGGGGGCGGAGGGGGGCGGGTGGAGACGCTGCAGATCACTTGCAGGGTTGGCGCCCAAAGTGCACATACTGGAATGCTAAACAAACGAGCAGTCAGAGTATCCTTTTCACATTGAACACCGCTGACAGCAGCAGCGGCAGCAGCGGGGGCACTGGCGCTGGCAGCAGCATCAGCAGCAATAAAAACAAGCAGTCGTACCTCCGTCATACACTCCGTCATACCCAGACGCCATGCCGTCCTGATAATCCGCATACGATCCGACACCGTAACTTTCGTCATATCCGCCATACGCCGTCGCAGCCATGTCCAGACTCGCCAGGTGCTTAGCCCGGCCGCCGTACGTCATCCCATTTGTCTTAGACCTCTTGGTCGCCGGTCCGCCATATCCGACACCGGAGTACGACGCACTGTTGCGGACCATGGCGGACTTTGCTTTGGGTTGCGGGGGCTTCTGCGCACCGAGAGTCTTGGATTTGGCAGACTGTGGTTTCCGGTTGCTTTTGAGTCCGGCACGACGTCGACTGTTATGCTTCTGAAGTTGGCTCCGGCAACTCCTGCAGCAGCAGCAGCAGCAAGCATGACCGTCACATTCTTATCTCAGCATAAGACAGCAACTGTTAGTAGGCATACTCATCAAAAACGAAAACAATGCAGCCAACTATCTATCTACAAACAACTGCCTGCAAATCCCACCGCCGCGCCAACCTCTCCAGTTATAACAGACATCTTATGCCAAACCAATGCCACTACTGCCTTCTCTCCTAGGATTTAAATACGCACAAGGCACCCACAACCAGCAGATTTGAATACGCACAAGGCACCCACAACCAGCAGATTGGGATATGCACAAGGCACCCACAACCAGCAGATTTGGATACGCACAAGGCACCCACAACCAGCAGATTTGGATACGCACAAGGCACCCACAACCAGCAGATTTGGATACGCACAAGGCACCCACAACCAGCAGATTTGGATACGCACAAGGCACCCACAACCAGCAGATTTGGATACGCACAGCACAAGGCACCCACAACCAGCAGATTTGGATACGCACAAGGCACCCACAACCAGCAGATTTGGATACGCACAAGGCACCCACAACCAGCAGATTTGGATACGCACAAGGCACCCACAACCAGCAGATGCTGCACATCACATGGCGTCCCGAATGGCCTGCATTGCGGAGCAAGTGTGATGAATCTCAAACACCAATACCACGCGAACAACTTACAATTCACAAAGGTTTTGAAATTCAAGAGACAGACTTGGTGCGGTGTTACCTTTTGTTGCCGTCAAACAGTGTTACTTTCTCCAGCCTTCCGCACTGCTGACACCAGCGCACAAGGATTGTGGGAATTGAACCCCCAGCAGCAGCAGCAGCAGCAGCAGACTCAGTACCCGGGGTGCTGCCCCGCCGCTGCTCACTCTGATCGTCCACTGCTGCTGCTGCTGCTGAGCTGGGAGAGTCCTGCTTCTCCCCTGCTTCTGCTGCTGCTGCTGCATCCTGCTGCTGCTGAGGGCTGCTGCCAGGGCTGTCTGCCGAGTTTCCTTGCGCATTGTCATTTTGATCCTCATCTTCGTCAGATTCTTCATTACCTTCGCCGTCATTGTCATCCCCATTCTGTTCTATATCTTTATTGCCTTCATCTATGTTGGATCCATCGACATCGTCATCTGCATTTTCTAGATTAGTGTCTCCATCTGGCTCTTCATCCTGCTGCTGCTGCTGCTGCTCACCGTCCGCTGCTGCTGCCGCCGCATCATCCTCTGTTTCTGCTGCTGCTGCTGGACTTTCCTGATCCTTCGCTGTTACTTTCGCTGTTATCTTTGGATCTGGAATAGAGATCGCATCTGCCGCAACATGATCGGCGCAAATCTTGTGTCGCTGGTTGTAAGTCCGCTGCTGCATCAAGTCAGCTTTGCATCCGGGCACCTGTGTGAAAACAAACACAGACTGGTGATATTATCATTTATGATCATGACTAATAGGTCGCTTTACTAGATATACATACCTCTGTTCAACTGACCGAGTACAACCGAATGTAATGTGATATCCAATGGCAAACAAACTACGACTCCAATGGCAAACAAACTACGAAGGTGTTTACATGCAAGCATGGTTGTGCATTGCACATGCACAGCTGCATCAGTAGAAACAGCAGCAGGAACACACAGCACCAGCAACAGCGGCAACAGCGCCAGGAGCCCGTACAATCAGCCGCAGAGGCGACCATTGTGGCCAAAAGCCCAGCCTGCAGCCACAGCAATAACATACTGCTGCGTCCAGCTGGCACATGCATGACAACACAGTACTGCTCTATCCGCAGTTCACATGATACAGGGCAAACCATATGGTATTCTAAGCCTGCTGGACATGATGTAATTCATCTGTGTGTTTTTGACAGCAAGGGCGACTACATGGGCAAAAGCATGGCATGCGGCTGGAAACATTTGCGTAACTGCTGTGATTGATATCGCCTGGAAGACAAACAGCAACTGCAGAAACAGCTACAGCAACGCATTGCTAGTGCAATATCTGGTCCCAACCATTGCCCATTTCACAACCGCTCATTCCTTGACGGCAGCAACGACCAACGGCAGCAACTGGCAACAGGCGGGAACTCGGTTTGCGGATAGAACAGTACTGTGTTGTTGCTGCACGTGATGCGGGACTGCTACAACTGATACTGCTGTATGGTGTCACTGTTGTGACAATGCTGTACGTTGGGCCACCTGTTCAATACGTCAACGTTGACTTTATTCAGTTGAAAAGAGTAGTCAGTCACGTCCGGTACCCGAATGTGAGAGAAACAGACAAATTCCTGGGGGTTATGTGTGCACTGATGGATCAACATACTGCTGCTGGTATAATGCCGTTAACGTTGTTCCACGACAGCCATTGAGGGCTTGCAGCAGGTTTTACGACAGACCAGTGACGTTGCAATCTTCCATACGAGTGTCGACTGTGTGGTACGATGCAGCTAAGCTAATCGACGGCAAGTGCCAACGAGTAGGAACAGTTTGACCAAGGTCTGCAAATACGCCTCATTCCCGCGACTTGTACGCATATAACGTGACATGAGGAGCTATTATTGCAAGATCTCGTGCTCGAGGTTGCAATCAATGCCAAGTTCAAGCGCAAACCGTATGCATCGCGAAGTGTTACTGCTGTACATGGAATCCTATCAGCGTCACCATAAGGGCTTTCAGTACACAGCAGGCTATCTATGTACAAAGTAGAAGGAACATAAACAAGTTATCGGGGCAGGCATGAGGCGCCTGAATACAGGCAACTTCCTGAGCTGCAAACAGCCCCCACCTGGCAACGTGGTATCTTCTTCGGCTTCTCAATCTGCTTATCAACCTGCTTATCTACAACTACTGTATCCTCAATGACCTCCGCAGCGACTGGCGGGCCACTCTTCTCCTCTGCAGTTTTGCTGGCTTTCAGCATCTTTCTGAGCTCGTCCACGCTGTTAAGCATTGTGAATGATTGACCTCGTTATTCCAAGAAGTTACTTTGGACTGAGCAGGCGCATGGCGCTTATACTAGTTTGCTGCCGAACTGTCGTACGCTTTTCTCCTTGATTAGGCTGGGACCCAAGGCTTGCAAGCTCTGGCAATCAAGTAATAACCACAAAGAAAGCTTCGTTGCAGCTGCAATTCTTGGCTGTCACTGTTTTTGATCAATGGAAGCATGCCAATTAGCACTTGCCAAGTGCAGCTGCAGCTGTTCATACGCGTCGATGATAACGAAGTCACTTAAGTGATTACGCGGGCAAACAACCCGGAGCCTGTGCGGGCACGTGACGCTGAAGCGACATCAGTCCTCCCAGAAACCACAACCCTCCGCACAGACCAGACCGGTTTACTATTGTTACTTGCTGAGCGGCACCGTCTGCAGCCGTTTGGACTGTTTGCAAACCAATCGATTCTCTGTAGCCACTCGAAAGGCATCGAAGAGTATCATGCTGCGCTGAACAGACAACACGAACTTGTGCGCGCTTTGCAGTGCCCCTGCGCGTCTATTGCTGTTTTGGTTAGCTATGCAGCGGTCTGTGCTTCCGCCTGGCTGGCAAACAGCGTACGATGCTCGATACCAAAGCTGGTACTACTTCAATCCCTCCACAGGGGTAAGGCAGTGGGAGCCCCCCAGCACTGCGCCTATTGCTGCGCCAACAGCACATCCATCATATAACGGTAGTTATCTATCTACGCATGCGACTGCGGACCTCCAGCAGCTGTGTACGGCCGTTGACCAAAACACAGCACACCACAACAGCGCCACAGCAGCTCTGACACCACATACAGCCACCCAGCAGACCTCTGCTGCTACTGCTGCACTCAGTGACGGTTCAGATTCGAAATTAACAAATATAACAACGCCAAATAACAGTCAAGGCCCGTTTTGGTACTACGATCCAAATGGCAAGTTACTGGGCCCCTTCACACTGCAGCACCTAACAGCCTGGCGAGCTTTTTTACCCATGGACCTGGTGCTGCTGCTGCAGCCGCCAGCTGGCAGCAGTGCTGACGTCAGCACACGTCAGCAACTGGAAGATCAACAGACACAGCAGCAGCAGGATCAGGATGAAGATACAGAAAATCTGCCTGTTGACAGAAAGCAGGGGGTGCCAGTTGCTAGTGTATCAGATGGTCAGCAGCAGCAGCAGCAGCACGCCGAGTCCGGTACTGCTAAAGCCGACCCCAGCAGTGGTACCCATCAGCAGCAGCAGCATGCTGACACACCCCAGCAGCAGCAGCAGCAGCAGCAAGGGCAGTCGGATGCTGACAAAGCAGGCAGCCCTCAGCAGCAGCAGCAGCAGCAGCAGGGGTGTGCATGTGACAGCTTAGACAGAATGCAGGAGCAGCAGCAGCAGCAGCTAGAGAATGAGCAGAAGACAAGTGAGGGAGAGGAACAGCCAAGAGCAGCAGCAGTACAACCAGAACCTGCCGCTGCCATTAGCACTGCTGCCAATCAAGCAGCAGCAGCAGCAGACTTAGCAACTGACGTCAAAGAGGCAGCTTCTACTGCAGAACCCAAACCCCAATCACCCGTTGGTGCTGCTGCTGCTGCCAATCAGCAGCAGGTTACTATGGCATCAGATCCAGCTGCCGGCAGCAGCAGCAGCAGCAGCATGACCCTAGCTGATCTTCTTGGCGACGCACATTTGCTAGCAGCTTGGAAAGCCGCTCAGCCCCAGCAGCAGCAGCAGCAGCCCCAGCAGCAGCAGCAGCAGCCCCAGCAGCAGCAGCAGCAGTGGCCACCAAAGGCAGTTGCACCGCCAGCTCCGATCTGTGAAGCCTGGTATAACAGCAGCTACCAGTACGGCAGCAGCAGCAGCAGTGCTGTGCCAGTAGAACCCCAGCAGCAGCAGCAGCAGCAGCAGCAGCAGCAGCAGCAGCCGCCTAGCTGGCTGTCACAGGCTGCTGCTGCTGCTGCAGATGGCAGCAGCGGTGGCAGCAGCAAAACCTCTGGTTTCAACAAGTATGCAGCAGCCGTACTGCAGGTACGAAGTTGATCTAGATGTTACTTCCTCTTTGTAACACTATGTAAAAGAGACTGAGCCAATGCAAACAGGATAGATGCGCTGGCAAGATCTATGTTACAATTTCAGCATGTTATGGGGTGCTGCAAAGGAGGTTCATACTTCTGAGAGCACCTTGCAAAAGGTTGCGTTGGGTGCCCCAGACAGACCCAGGTCATAGCAGTGCTCTTTTGTGCCGCTGCTGCTGCAGGTTTGCCGCGCTCATGCCGCGGCAATCTGCATGGCAATTGCAGAGTACGTTGGCAATCTGCATATCTTGTTTGTACAGTGTCATGGGTTTGCTGCTTGTTGGCAGACAGAAAGCGTTAAACTGCTCTCGGACCATTGTCGTTTGTTGCACGCTGCTGCTGCTGCTGCTGCTGCTTTGTATTCCGATCAGCGCATGAATGAATTATGAGACATGATGTGTTGCTGTGTGTGCCAAATCACGAGTCCGGCCCTCTCTTCGGTTCACTGCTGCTGCTGCCCCTGCTGCTGTCGGGGTTTGTTCCGCAGATGCCGAGTATGTGGGAGACCATTGTTGTTTGTTGCACATCGCAGCTGCTGCTGCTGCTCTCATTCCGCATTTGCACATGATTGTAAGACTTGCTGTATTTGTCACATCCAAATCGTGAGTCTGACCATCTTCTCCTGCTGCTGCTGCTGCTGCTGCTGTTACAGGGTTTGCCGCCAGATGATGAAGCAGTAAAACTCGCCAGGATGGCAGCAGTACATGGATACTCTCTACAAGATGTCTTGCAGCAGCAGCAGCATGACAGATCTAGTGCTGCTGCTGGCAACCCCACAGCAGCAGCAGTAGGTAATCCTAGATCAGATTATGATCACACTTCCAAGGTTTTGTTGACCAAAGATCCGAGGAGCGGTCGTCTGACTGCTGCTGGTGCTGCTGCTTGCAGCAGTAGTGGTGGGGCAGCAGGGTTGTATGGTGATCTCATGCGGTGGTGTAACCCAGCGGCACTGGAAGAACAGCTGGCTAAACGAGCTAAGAAAAATCACAGAGTTTGAGATGTAAATCGGGAGAGGGGGTGCGGAGTCCTCTCAGCACTGCTATTGCTGTTGGTGAATATCAGTTGTTGCACCCTACCAACGCCAGTGCATGTTTACATGCTGTAACAATGTGCTGAAAGCAGTTTACGTGTATGCGGTGACCTGTACCTCACAGCAGGTTACGAGGATGTAACGGGACTTTACTGGTACGTAACGCGGTCGTTTCTTGTCAGGAAGCGATTTACGCGGAGTTTCCACGCGCGTTAACTTGAAGCAGCACCCGCGTACACTTGCCGTGCTGTACACTGCTTACGGCGCTGTAGTCTACACGTATTAATGCCGTCGATGATGATAGATGGGTTACGGGGCGTCTCAGACCGTGCGAAAACGGTTCCGGCTCTAGACCTCACCGCTGAACGAGTCTTCGACCGTTCAAGCACCGCAGACCGCAGCACCCGACGGCAACACAGAGCGCTGCCGTCCACCCCATAACGAGGTGACCTGCGAGCAGTACCAAGCCTGAGGCGAAAGGATGGAGCACGCAAGTGCGTGATGCACGAAAGCAGTGTGCACCGGTGCTTGGTACCAAGCAACAAAAGCATGCGAATCGTTCTGCTGTAAGCTTACATATGCGTTCCGTGTGGCACAGACCGTCTGTGTAGCCCTCAGGGACGAGTACTGCTGCATCGGTGACCATCAGGAATTGCTCAATTTGCGTAGCAGCAAAGTGCACCGCGCACCGCAACAAACCATGAGTAACCCAAGTTCAAGGCACATTGTTCTTGTTGTCACGCATGATCGCCAGCAGTATACTGTGTGCCCTACAGCAGCATCTGCTGCGCAGCCCTCGAACTGTCTATGACACCGACCACTCCGGCTCATATGATGTTGACCCGCAGCCAACCCCCTCATCTGCTCTAAGCTGGGGTACCACCGCTTCAGTGCAAGTTCGCTTGCTGCGAACGTGGATGCCAGTCGGCCCGTTTCAGCCCGCTTCCGAAGCCCGCCGGGCCCCTCCGTCTGCCACGAGTTCGGGAACCCGATGCGCGTATGACCTGTACCCCTACAAAGGATCTGGGGGCTACAGGTTCAGCGGCCATTGTAAACTTCACGCCGGGCCGGCTGCGCTGGCCTGGGAGTATGGCCCCCTACTCTTCAACATGCCATCTAGAGCAGTGCGGAGACGGTGAAGGCTGGCTGCATTGTACAGGAGTAGAGGCCTCGGATCCGAACCCTAGGCCACACCGTTCTCGGCTCGCCTACCTGCCAGGTACCTACCAGATACCACCGGTGGTCAAGTATGTATTCCGGCAGTGCCTGAATCGTTTCATTGAGCAGCTCGAGACACGATTAATCATCGTTCAGGCTCGAAACAGCTAGGGTTTAGTACTGCAGCAGGTTTTAGCGATTTCTAGCAAACATAGAAGGCCTCGAGAGCTTTCAGACACGAATTGACTCTGCTTATGCCTTGCATCAATCAGACATGGGTCCAGCTTTAGTCTGGCCACTGTTGCTTCTCTGAGCATAGGCTGCAGCTGTGTTGGGTCCTACAGCAGACTGTGCAGCAGACCACGGATGACCACTTGGGAACCACTTGCTTACCTGGTGGTATACCGTCGGTACAATCGCCTGCATGTCAGACACTGCAGCTATTGCCAGCGCATCTAACCTGTTGCATGGCTCAATAACTTTCACAATCGCCTCGCAAGGCGCTGGAGTGCACAAGATGACCGTAGTATCTACGACCCGGCGCCAGATAGTCGTTGAAATCTTCTCTTGCGTCGCGCAATGCACTCTCATCGCCGCGCAATGCAATCTTAGTTTCTGTCGGGAGAATCTAAACAGATACGCGCAATCCAAGGGCCGCAGAGGGCTGGAGGCTTATTTATGAGTAGTACTTGCAGCCGTAGTTTGTAGCATGTTGAGCATATTCGCCAAACTTACGGAATCAGATACCTTTTGGTATGAGGATTGTCCTGGTGCAATCAGATCCTCCAGCTACAACCAGCCTGGTGGGGTGGACATGTGAAAGGAAGTGAGTGACATGTAGCTACAGGGAGTCCCAAACCCCTTCAAGAGGGTTTAGCCCAGTTCCTCATCGAGGAGCGGTGTGGGGATTGAATGGATTGAAGGAACCTCATCGAGGACTTTTCCCTTTTGTACGTCTGTTTTGTAACTAAGGAATCTGCTTCAGCATCTCCCAAGTGTGCGCTACGACCCAAATGTTGCATGAACGGCCCTACAACTACGTGAAGCTGGTTTATTACGGACAACGGGAGACTTGGATCAGCTACCCACAGTACTACCCACAAGTCCACCAGAGTGAGGTGTTATTCTTTCTGTGCTTGAGTCACTCAAGTGCTTGTGGCACACCACTGCTCTTACAACTTGACCACCTCCAACGCAATCTGGCCACCGCCGGTGGCACCGCAGTGATGTTCTAGGGCTGGCACAGAAGAAGAAGAATCACCCTTTCCGGCCGCAAGGCCTTTGGTACGAACTTGGTGGCTCAGCCACACTGACACCACAAGATTAGACCACCCTCCGGGGCGCCTTCGAAGGCGGAATTCAAGGCGGAACAACCCACTCAGTGGGGGTGATACTAGCCAACTCACGCCATGATAGCATAGACATCATGTCTGTCAAAGTTGCGACGGGGTGGGTGGGTTGCGTCATGTCTCTACTGGTCCAAGTACAATGAACTTGTTGCATGGCTCAGTTGACATGCTAGATTAGGGCTTTGTCTGATTAGCTCTATGGCCCACAGTTGGTTGTGGCTGTACACTTGGGCCAGGATTGAGTATGAAGTATCATGGCTTATGTTGCATTGTTGATATGATGTGCTGTGATGAAGTAAGGGTTGACTGTGATCGTGTTGTATTGGTATCACGCTGAAGTTCGAGCGGTGCCGATTGTTACAGTCGTGTATGCCGCAGGGTATATGTTCCCTGGTGTGGCGTGGCCAAGGCACGCCTAGAATCGTGCGAATCAGGGTTGCAAGTAGTGTGAGTTGTATCTCATTGCTGCCAAAGTTGCAGCGTAGCATTCTAACCTTTCCGAGTCTTTCCAGCCTTACTGTCTTCGGCCACAGGGTCCGTAGCAGTATTGCACGATCTAAAGTGGCGTCATAGTACCAACGGGCGTGTATTCAGGTAGAACAGAGTGCTGGGCCGCTTGAAGTGGCCGCGAGCACAACCTGTCGGAGGTCCATTCTAGGGTGACGGTAGTAGCAATCATCAGCCAACTGTATGCTGATATGCTGCTCAACAAAGGCAGCTGCACCATGCGTGAGTTCTGTGGTAACCACCCTG
>NSMO01014330.1:0-62669 GCA_002588565.1 Coelastrella sp. UTEX B 3026 | reverse complement strand
CTTGGCAGAAGGTTGTATATACTTTCTTCTGCATCATCATTTCTCCTGCTTCTATTCGACATCGTTCTAGGCACCAACCAGGTCGTCTTCGAGAGGCACTACGTTCAAACCAGTCAAATCATCATACTGGGCATTTTAGCAGTGAACTTACGGCTTGTTAACATCACATTCCTGCCGCAGAGTTACATTGGGTCAAGATGCACGGCGAGGTGCATGCAGCCGGGCACTTTCGATAACATCAGTACGTAACCAATGCTCTTCTGCGGTTTGAAACCAATGCCGCCCCAGAATGTTTGGTGACTATTCATTGATTTGACAGTTGTAACAGCAGGCAGGTCAGAACAGGTGGTCAAGAGAAGTGTGCAGTACCTGTACTGCAACATCACAACTCTTGAGGCTGTCCAATTTGCTGCGCGTGGTTGATGGAGGCTCCGCTTTCCAATCATACCAGTATCACAAATTTCCGTATTATCTAAACGCTAGCAGCTGTCCCTTCAGCAAAGCAAAAGGCCACCACACTCTTTTGCCCATGCCATTGGTTGAACTGTACATGTACAACTACTGCGCAATGGGGAAACAAGAGCAGAGCTGCAACTACAATTGCAACCAGAACTACAACTGAAGCATGACACTGTATCTCTTGCCAGCACAGTTGACTTGTTGCATGGCACAGTCACCTTCACAACTGCAAGAACCCTGCTGAAACTCTGCCTGTGAACAGCCTGCAAACGCTGCAATCAGGTCCCAGGCTTTTTCAAGGGAGGCGGGCGACCCAGCAATGCCAAATTGACAGAAACATGCCATCCACAGCAAAGGCTGCAGCGACCCAAGCATATCAAGCAGATGCCATCTGCTTGGGCCAAGCGCAGGTCACTACTGGTGGTCAGGTCCCGGGCAATGGGCCAATTTTAGTGAGGGAGGCACTACTATTGAGGCTCAAACATGCCAGCCTGGCCTTGATCTCCATGCGATTGACAGCAGCAGCAGCAAGGATGCTTCCAAAGCTTGTGTTAAAACTGACGTCCTGCATATATTGCTGATCAACAAATGAGCAGCCACACAAATGACATCTGACACACAGCAAGGCACTGCCTGCAAAGCCTTTGCGGCAGACACGCAGCAAGTTGGCAAGCCGATAATGCGATGCAAACCAACTCAAATACACTGCTGCTATCGCTGACCAACATTGTCTTTACCATGTTCAAGCACTAACGATACCAACAATGAGATATCAAAGCTCTGATGAAGTTACCAACATCGTCTTTGTCACAATGGCATAGTGAACCAGCAGCAGCCCTTAAGGCGGCATCATTGCAGCTTCAGGTGTGTTGTACAGTACCCTCGGCGAATCTCTCACTCATGATGGCCCGACGGTCTATATCACACTGTGCAGGGTGCTACAGGCCAATCCCAAGTTGAGTGCATTTGTGGAGGCAGCGCACTGCGTAGACAGTTGCCAAGTTGCCAACGGTTCAATCGCAGGCTGGTTCTCGAAATCACCGGCTGGTTCTCGAATTTGGCAGTGACCGGGCAAAGCTGCCAGGTCACTGACCCAAGCTGGCTTATGCTATGATAGCATAGGCTATGCTAATGGCTAGCTCGAGGACCTGTCCCCATCACCAGCTGCCTACCAACATGCATGAGCCTCATGTGGAATTGAATTACCACACTGTGAGATGCGTGCTTGTTGGCGTTCTATGGTGCACAAGATCACACACCCTGGCTCACTTGATGTCACACATTAATGTTGGCGGTCAAGGGCTGCTACGGCTCGGCAGCAGTGGTCGCTAAAGCCTTCCCATGATGGGCTATTCCGAATCATGGCAATGATTGCACTTGGATGACACCATCGGAAATGTCCCCAGCGTTTACAGAACCGCGTGAACGGTTGACATCAACACTGGTTGTATCAACTAGGAGGACAACCGGCGTTGATGCAGGCGTTCCGTCAACCGTGTTGGTGTAAACGGCCGTTGCCATCAACCAAGTTGTCGTCAACCGTTGACGACAACTTTGACGTCATCAGCTCTGCTTTGGACGTCTAGACGACGCTCGCCGGCGGCGAGCGTCGACATCAACCCGGTTCCGTCAACCAGCGTTGTGCACTTAGTTGTTCGCTTCGGCAACCGGCGTTGTCGAAACCCAGTTGCCGGCAATGCCCGTTGTTGGCAACCCGGTTGACACAAACAGGACAGCGTCGACATCAAACCGGTTCCGTCAACCAGCGTTGTGCACTTAGTTGTTCGCTTCGGCTGGCTTATGTTTGGTGATTTGGGCTTCTGGCCATACCCGGTCCCTGCTGCTTGTTTTCTGCGGGCATGCAGATGTCTTGGTGGGTTGGGTCGTGATCATCACCGGGTTCACCGATTACCGGTACAAGGAATTTCCAAATTCCCTTCCAAGGACACTGGTTCCACATCCTCCTGATGATGCATGTCGTGATGATTGATCATGATTAGCCAGCACATACTATGGTAGTACCCGAACAGTGAGCTAGGCAATGTTCTGTCGGTCTTCTGCAGCAAATAAGGACTGCTAGTCCGTGGCACGGGCCGAATCACTTACATACTGAGTATGATACTGTGGCAGCCGCTGGCGGTGTCCGACTCAGTACTGCGTTGTGAGCAACTTGTGGCACAGGCTACTCAATGCGTGACACAATTCGGGACATACGAATGTACAATGCTTTAAATGACACAGGCATGAACTCACATACAGTGATTTACTTGGCATTCTATGTTGCATGAGGTACACTTCACAGGCATGAACTTACGGACTAGCGCAGGAATGATGGCCAGGGCGAGTCACAGCAAGCTGCCATCATATCACGCTACTAAAGCATGTTGTCAAAACACATGTGCTTGGTGACCACAATGACCTACTGCCACTTACACGCATGACCTCACCATCTGCCAAAGCAGCAAGCAACACTTTGCAGAAGCGTGAGCGCTGCCAGCCCCAATGGGGATATTCTAGTATACAGCAGGGCCAGTGCGAATGCTTCCACGCATGACTGCGCAAAATCTTCGTGCATAATTCACAAACCATAGGCAGTCACTGCAGCACGAGGCACCCAAGTGACAGTAGCTGTGCATCCTGGCCATATCAGGCTGGCCAGGTTTGCTTATGCAATACGCTTTCAAACATCCTGCTAGCGATGGCAGAGAGAGATGCCATCAAGCAAGTTCACAGGACACCCCGCCCATCAGGTCCGGAACAGTATCAGTCAAACTCGAGGCACCGAAGCTGCACAATCACAGGTCAACAGTCGCTGCCCATACAGCAGCAGCAGCAGCAAAAATGACCCACAAGCTTCCCTACACAGCAACTGTCGCAGCTGCATGGGCGCATACAGCAACTGCGCTGTCAGGAAGTCAGTCAACAGGGCATGATACATTTGTACGCATACATCGGCACACCTGCTGAGCAAGTGACCTGGCAAGTATTCATTTTTAGCACCAACAAAGTAGCAAATTAGAGCCTGTCATTTCGCATCCCACATGCTCACTGCATTTCGCCTAGGCGCCGCGGAGCTTGAGCCATCCTGGTATGCTACTGCAGCAGCACAGCGCCGGCACTGCTGCTAACCAGCTATGAGCAAGACTCAAGAGTACTCAGTAGTAGTACTAGCAAGTATCCCTGCAGCATTTATGCTGACTGGATTCAGCTTGAGCTCTCTTGCTGCGCTACTGCTGTGGTGCAGGTGCATTACTATTGGTATCCAGTGAGAGGTTAGGCACAGCAGTGCCGCCAGCAACTGTTCCTGCAGCGTTTGTGCTCACTGAATTCAGCTTGGGCTCTCTGCTGTGCTACTGCTGTGGTGCAGGTGCATTACCGTTGGTACCCACTGCCAGGTCAGGCACAGCAGGGCCACCAGCAACTGATCCTGCAGGATCGACTTGGCTGGCTTTGATGTATGCAATAGCTGCATCTACACTGCCCAGACGAGCAGCTAGCACACTGACAAGCTGCAGGAGCTCTGGCTGAATTGCTGGTGCCCCTGCTGCTCCTGCTGCTGTTCCTGCAGTCCCTGCGGGAGCTGCTGTGATGTTGCTAGCAGCAGCAGTCCCTGCTGCGCTGCCTGCGGCTACATTAGAACCCGATTGGCTCAAGCGCGACTGCGTGTGCGCTGAGAAGCCTGCTGGGGCAGCTGCAGGACCAGTACCCACCCTTCCTAACGGTGAAGGACCTAGCCTGCTAGCTGTCTGACCCATCCCTCTCCCCCTAAACCCTTGCTGCTGTTGCTGAATTGGAGTGTTGAAGCCGGTGCTGGTACCATAGCCTCCGCCTGCTTGCATACTGCTGTTTCCTGCAGATGTAGTTGATGCGGGCTCATCTATCCTCATAGGGCTTGGAGGTGCTGATGCTGCGTCTGCTTCCATGCCTGAAATAGCTGGGCTTGCATAAGGGCTCATGGCTTCTACATCAGCTAGCGGGCTCTTGCTGCGACGTCTGCTGTCAAAGGTTGCTCTGCTGGCGGGGCGGCTGAGGTCATCGTGCAAGTCGTCTTCTGGCCATGTCTGCATGTGGGACAGCGCCAGGGCATGCGGTCAATGGTGATAGTGATCAAAGTGTTACAGGCCCCAGCTACTGGGCCAAGGTAGTTGCAGATGGTCACTGGCAGCTGCCAGGTCACAGCTCATACAGTGGGTCATGCACTGTGCACAAGCGAGGAAGCACATATTACAGCACATTGCCGCCTGAACACAGTTCCCTTGCTTTTAGGTGACATCATTCAATCTGCTGTGCCCGAGCTGCATTGGGTGCGGGCAACTCACATCTACTGATGATGTTGGCTGGCTGTCACTCTTCATGCGCTTGCTTTGATGTTTCCCGCCACCAAATGCAGCTCCTGGTCCGCCACTACCTGTACGCCTCTTGTCAGATTGCTGCACAGCACACAGACAAGCACTTAGGCTCGTTAAGTGGATGACTGCATACGAATGTATCAGCTGCTGGCGGCCCAGCCTGTTTGGCCCTGCTGCTTGGTGACCTGGCAGACCAGCCACGGTGGATGCTGCTGCTCGGCTGAATATCCTGAACGATGCAGGAAACACTGAGCCACATGAAACATGCAGAATATTGACTATGTGGTGTGTAGGGGTTGCTTCTATGCTGTGGCTGCTGTACGCATGCAAGCATACGCAACCGCAAGGCAGCTGCAGCAGCTTCTGTAACCCAATTAAACAATGCAAGATGGCCAGGAAGCCCTTCACTGGCATGCACTCAGCAGCGTGACATGCATCAGGTGTTAGATATGCATTCTTACATAAGGAAACAAGAGCATTGGCCAAAGCAGCAAGTGTAAGCTTACCGGTGCCTTCTCAAATGACCCAGTACGCAGGTAGCGGATGCCACAAGCATTGCACACAATTGGCTTCTCCTTACTGCCATGACGCCACTGGGGACTTGTTGTTGTGCCGCAGTTGTCGCATGGGCCACAAGCAGGGTTTGCTGGCTTCCTACTGGCCTTGCCAACTACTGAACTGCTCGTTGGCTTGCTGCTCTTAGATGTTACTGGCGCTGGTTTCTGGACAGGAGGAGCAGAGGATGCCCGCACTTTGCTGACGTTGTGTTCCTGAATGATGGCATGCTGCCTGTCTTTTCTGGACCTATGAAACTGTGTGTCACTGTCATAGCCACCTGTAGCGCAGGATTGGGCATGCAATTGGCAGCAATGGCTGATAGACCTGATAGCAAGTCTATGGCGCTGGTATTGGACTGCCAGCACACCGCAGATTACTCTAGCAGCCAGCTGTGTGTACCACAAGTGCTGCTGATGTGTGTCACAACCAGTTCATTGCAGCTGACAGCAGGTGTGCAGGACTCAGATCTGACACATGCGCGTGCCAGACACAGTGCATAAACGGGATGAAAACGGCCAGACTAATTTACATCAGATTCATGATAGCAGGTAGATGCCCATCTTGGATGAAACCAACCTTCCACTTCCGACCCATACATAGCAGCCCTTCTCGGTTGAAGCAGCTTGCGCTTGCGCCTGCTGACATGCCCAACCATACTACTATACTCCTCGGTGCCATCGCTGCGTACACTGTCGCAGTCGTCCGATGGACAGCCGTGAAACACGTTCAAAGTTATGGATTCCAATTCGCCTCGATCCCTGAGCAACGGCTGCTCCATCTGATAGTAGAGGTCTGAGAGGGACATTCTCACAGCAATAAGACAGCAAAGTTGCGTCGATCGCCTCAGACGCGTCGTTCTGCACTTCGAATCTGCAACTAACTCCTGCCCCAAACTTGGCGTTGGCAGCTCATACCAGGTTCAAGATGATCCAACAATCTGGTTTGGACAGCAAAGACAGCCACCAGGGGTTCTTGCACGGAGCAGGTAAACAAGACCTCGCACACTGACATCAATCGGCCTTGTCTCTTGCCATATTGGTATGTGGGTAAAGCTCTGAAGCCATGAACACTTGATCGCAAGAGGCTGTCGACGTCCGCTGCTTGTTACGAGGGTCCAAGCAGTACGCGATGATGCCAACACCGCAGCGACCACTCGCATCTCTCCCGTTCCACATGGTCCCTCCATTCGTACATCCTGCGCAGTTAGGACTACTTTGTCTTGATAAAACCTGAGCCGCGCTTGGTCAAGATCATTGGCCGCCTTGTCCATCGTGGCAGTACTGTTTGACCGAAGGTGCTCTTCGACATCAACGGCCCTTCAGCCCCTAAGGGGCTTTACACATGTTACATATGGACCAAACAGCAGATCCGACGGGCACACTGGCTTTGGTATCCAATACCTGTAGCCAGAGATGCCGCAGTGCTAAATGCTACGCTTTATGGGATACAATATGATCGCCCATAGAAGACACGGCAGGCAGGCACACAACATCGAGGCAGAAAGCCAAAGTTTTGCGGTTAAGTCTGCCGCGTGCGGCCTCAGCCCCTTTTCACCTGAGAGCCATCCAGACAATTCTGCACAATAACGCTTACAGCAGTACTCAGCTATTTGCTTGGCATTTCCTGTTGCATGAGCTAAAACTTCACTTGCCAAGTGCAAAGTTTGCATTGTCTCAAATGTTCTACCGGATAGGTTACCTGAGTCACGGTTCAGCAGTGTCAGGCACGTCAGCATGCGCGAAAAGGGCATCACCAATTTGCCATACCCTGCCATGTCAGCATACGACCGTTCAGCTTCTACTTGTGCTGCTGCCTTACGGAGGCCAGGAACCTCTTATTTCAGTTGCACAACATGAGCACACTTATCACAGACTCAACTTGAAGGTCTCAGCCTGGGCTAGGCTGGCTGGGTTGGTAAGGTAGGTCAGGGAGTGATTGAAGTGGTAGGCAAGAAGCAAAACTGGAACTCACATGGATAGCAGCGGTGTCGAAAGCTTCTGCACTCAACAGTAGCAGCTGCTGCATGATGTTTACGACCAGCCATGCTACTGCTCTACAGCCAAACATGGCCGTATATATATGACATCACACTCTCAGAGACCGGGTCAGTCTGGGAGCGTCCGATCTTTGGATACAAACTACTGTTACAATCTGAGCATCGGGAAGCTCCTGAGAAGGAGTACTTGTGCAAAAATTAAAAGTAAGACTCTTACTTTTAGCTCAGTGAGCTGTATGCCTTATAAGAAATCCGGCTCCCAGGCACACGACGGGCTCATCCCGCATTAGACACATCTGCAGCACTTGGGTGTGCAACAAACTCCCAGAGTTGAATGTGCACAGTGGCACAGTGGCACAGTGACTCATATGAGTGTGCAGTGACTCAGTGAGTATGCAGTACATGCACACCACGCCAACACATGCCTCAATACCAATACGCAACAGCAATGAACTGGGCATCATTAGCAATTTAAAAAGCAGGTTGGAGCAGAACGGTACACCATGCATGTCATTCAAGGAACATCATGCGTGCAGGTCATCTAAGGACACCACACTCAGTATACTATACCGGTAATACCACGGCAGGCGGCAAAAGGCAGTGTTGGCACCAGCAAAACTGTTATACGGGCTGCTAGCAACAAAAAAAGTAGCAACAACAAGGCTATCAAGTCGAGTATGTATACAAAAGACCAAGGCACATCCAATTGTCTGCAATGCCACAGTCAGCACCATGCGCGAGCCTGATGCGGTCAGGAGGCCCATCGCCCACCGCTGTAACAACCGCAACAGCCGTGTACACGTTGGCAGTAGCCTGCATTTACTGCAGT
The DNA here is from genome assembly GCA_002588565.1 of Coelastrella sp. UTEX B 3026. NCBI lineage: Eukaryota > Viridiplantae > Chlorophyta > Chlorophyceae > Sphaeropleales > Scenedesmaceae > Coelastrella > Coelastrella sp. UTEX B 3026. Next base: position 54,478 of record NSMO01014330.1, on the reverse strand, counting down.
CTGCTTGCAGCAGGAGTTGCTGCACCTGCAGCAGAACTGTACCAGTGAGGCAGGACACAACCTAAGTGACAGGCTTTTGGCCAATCCTAACAGCATGGGGCCATGCTGTTTGAACTGGCCAAAATTCAAACCTGACAGCTAGGCTGTGTCTTGCCACACTGGTATAGTTCTGTTGCTGTTGCAGCAGCTACTGCTGCCACTGATGTTGTGTACACAGCTCCTACATGATGCTATCTCCCACACATTGGCAATGTCAGAACCATAGCAGCACATCCCGCATGCAGTCTAGTGATATACTATGAGCCGCTCAGATAACATACACAATGTGATACACACCCATATGCATTAGCATGATTCCAGTCAGCTGTGCGCAAGGTACAGTGTCCGGCCTTAAACATTCACTATGCAATTACCAATTGAAGGCTTCAATGTAATAGTGTGTCTGCATCTCCCTGAGCATTGGTCTGCCAGGTGTTATTGCTGGACTCGAACACTGTGCATGACACTCAACATGCAAGACTGCTGACGCGTATCCGAGGGCGCAGTGCACTGTCAGCAAATGATCAACATCCATTTGAAAAGGGCCGACCGTGCAGTACTACCTGTCACGCGAAACGATCCAACCGTTGGCAGTGGCAGCCAGTCATGCGCAACTCAGCCTGAGCTGAGAACAATCATTGGCATCTCCGTTGGCAGTAAAGGCCTACTACAAGGGCATGATGGCAACCTGTATCTGGCCCCAAGACTCCACAACTTCTGCATTATTGCACCTCTCATGTACGTGCATATGATGTATATTGAGCCAAACATCATGAATAGTAACAGCATACCCACAAAATGTATGCATTCCCTGCAACGGCGGCGCGGTGTGTGGAGTCCCTCAACACCACACTCTAAAGCTCTCAACTCTGAACAAAATCGGCATCCTGCAACAGCATTTCATCTTGCAAAACGCAGTAATCAAGCCTGGAACAGGATGTTTTGCCCTGCAGGCGAAGGAACTTTGTGTCCTGCATCATATGACGACCCTTCACAACCAAACACGAAATGTCACACATGTACAGCCCCATGCTGAGCAGGTTACCACAGAAGTGCCCCGAAAATTGCATAACAAGTGTTTGAGATAGTACACACGCACTCATCTAATACAGGTGAACCCGAAGCGTTTTGACCGATACGAAAGATATGCCAGGTGGCATCGTGACCAAAGGCCTATGTACAAGGTGCCTATGCAGCAAAACAGCAACACCAGAGGTCACAATGGCCTGGACAGAACTTCAGCCGCTGTAGCAATTCGTAGCACTCTCAGAGGCCTGGATAGGCAGGCATGCACTGACCATATGTAGCAGCGCTTTGAGACGCTCAGCAATCAGGAAACAGCATACACAGCCCGCAACACCCATTGCAGTCATGTACGTACATGCGCTATCTTGCTGAGAATACCCACCAACCGCACAGTGTAAACAAGGAATCAGGCAAATGCAGCAGCGACAGACTATGTGTTGATGCAGAGCCACAGTATGTGTTTATAGGCAAAGCACCAAACAGCTGTCCGTGGCTGGCATGTGCTTTCATTCCAGACCTCGTTCAATCATTGGCCATGTACCTCACTGGTTATGAGGTACAAGATGCGTAAGCAACCCCAAGGGCATGCGTTGACGCACAGGCACCACAATGTCTGTTCCTGCAACATCGCAACCTCATGCTTGCACAGTAAACCTCAATCCTTGCGCACCCCAATGTATAGCTCTGCCATACACATGGATGTAGCTAACGCAACAAACAGTAAGAGAAGTGTTCAGCAACACAGTATAGAGACTATGCCGGTGCTGGGGAGGCATATGTACTGGCGGATAAACAGCCACCACTACGCGCTTCAACAGTGCAAGTCCTGAAGGCACCCACAAAAGACATGCAGCACAAGACGCAAACAGCAGCAATCATCCTGAAGCTGTTTCAACCAACACAGCGCAGCAGAACCCTAACCACCTGAAGCCACAAGCCACATTCCTGCATTCAGAGCAACCGCCAACAGCAATGGCCTATGAATAGCGACGGCTCATCAATACAAATCCAAGGCGGAAGCACAAGTTCGCTCAGTTTCTTTCTCCACACCGACATCCAGCATGACATAAACACGAGGCATACAATGCTGCAGGAGTATATCTCTTGCACATATTCAAACCCCTTCGAGCAGAGCTTAGAGCAGCAACACCCAGTACCTGACCATATTCATCACTCCAAAGCAGAACAACCATTCCAGGCAGATAGCACTCAGAAATGGATCGAGACATGCACTTCAAGATTCAGCCAGCCTCAGGATGCAACAACCTTGAACATAAGCCTGTCAATTCAGACCAACAGACCACGCCAAAGTATTCTTGCATATACCACAAAGTGGCACCCAACCATCGTGTGCAGTGACAGATGCAATGCACAGAAAGCTCACCATGCGCCTGCTCATGCAACAGCTGCAACGTAGTACCCGCTGGCACATGTGTTGGACATTCAGAGCAACAACAAACGCACAGTGCAAATATACGCACACCGTGGCATTCATGAGCAGACAAGTCCGATGATGAACAAACCACACCTCAGCCAGATGCAGCGCTGCACTGCGTATGCAGGAGCACACACTGCCAGGTCATGCTAGTAGCCACAAGACTAGAAGCAGTAGATAGCAGAACAGCACCAGAACGACTTCTTCCCTGCAATCACTAAACCTTGCAAGTGTTGCACTGGGCGGCAACAGTTGCAAACAACAGAAACATATGTGTACTGGTTGGCCCAACACACAGGACAGGTTTGCGCAGCGGCGGTCATGTTACACAGATGGCTGATTATACCTTTACAATGACAACCCCACAAGCCGTATGTGCATAAAGCCAGAACGGAAACAAGCGGACAGTATTGGCTATGAGGACAGCTAGAGCATCCCAGTCAATCAAATCAAGTGTTGCTACAGTTTGATATGGCACTCACAATACTTACAGGCAGGTACAAGCCGCAGAAAGACAGCTGTAGGCACTACAATGAAACAAAGCACACAAGCTCTATCAGAGAGCCAAGCCAGAACTACACATAACTGCATATGTCCCTCATTCCTCGCTCATATGCACTCAGAATAATGATTCGTCTCTGTGCCTTTTGACCCTCCGAGAGTGACATGTACGGCCCCTTGCAAAATTGTCTAATCTACACATGTACAGCTGTCAGTAACAGTTGCTCCTGCAGCCTCCCACTGGCCCATAAACCCTCACTACTGAGTGATATGTTACTTACCACCGTATATATGTGGTGTTCACATGCATTCACGGTCAGTAGCTTATGCGCTAACAAGAGCATACACAAGCTGTCGGCATGTCCACTAGCATACACTGGATTTTTACAGTCAGGACACTCGTATCCTTCACAGCATGCATAACATGTTGCACTCGTACCCTTGCAGTCTCTGAAACCCAGCCCCAATGAAACACAAAATGATGGTGTGCAACTTACTAGCAAGAATTTTCTTCACTTTAACCAATCCAACTCATCAAGTCATTGAAGCAGCATGCATTCTTGGCATGCATTGTATGTATTGCATAGAGAGCATGGGCTTCATGTCACTTCCTGCAGACTCAGTCCACCTCGTTACCATACACCAAGCAGTAGCACCACCACGCTGTTGGTCCAAGCCATACATTCATCACAGATCACAGCTGGCATTGACCCTGTGGCAGTAATCCTACAGCTGTTGTTGGTGCAGGATGCTGCATGCTGCATTTTGCAGCTGTTGCTATTGCAGTGTTGTTACTGCAGCTCACAGCCGCTGCTGGTGCAGGGACACTGCAGCTGCAGCAGCTGCTGCACCACCTGCCTGCATAGCCTTGATGAACTCCACAGCTGGCCCCACGCCTCCCAAAACATTGGATATCTGCTGCACTAGCTGCAGGATGTCCATAGTGCCTGACTGACCTGGCAAGCCCTGATGACCTGGCACTGCAGTAGTAGTGGTGGTTGCTGTATCGCCTGCCAAAGACAGAGGCGCTGGCTCAGGGAGCAACTGTTCCGAGGCAGCTGCGGCAGCCTTCTGCTGCTGTTGTTGTGTTGGTGGTAGCCACAGGCTGGGTACCTGCTGCTGTTGCTGAGCAGAAGGCAGTATACTGCTGACCCCACTGCTTATGCCCAGCACCAGGGGGCTTGCGGGCGGGGAGCCTGTCGAGATATCACTGTGCATACAAGGTGACCTGTCACTAACATACGCTGATGCATTGCTGACTGGACTGCCTGAGCCTGCAGCTGTTGGGCTAACGCCCTGCTGCTGTTGCTGATGCAGAGCTATTGCAAGCGACAATGAGGGGTTGGGGCTTATGCGACTGCTGGCACCGAGCAGCAGGTGTGTGCTTCCTGCAGCCAATTGCTGCACTCTGGCTGAACAGCACTTGACGGGGCTGGTATGGACTTCGTATCCGCCGCTGCTACTGCTACTGCCACCCCCTGCTGCCAACTGGAGTTGCAGGACACTCTGCTGGTCTGCTGCTGCTGGGGCTGCTGCCAGGTCAGCAGGAACTGCTGTGGGGTTTAGGCTCCTGCTGTATGCTTCCTCAGAGCCATCATCAGTTGCAATAAGGGTATCATCTGTGGCTAGTATCTCATCAGTTGCTAGTTCAAACTCCTGGTCCTGTCAACAGCAACAATGGCAGGACAGCAGATGCCAGGTCACACAACAGTTGCAAGAGAGGGCAGTTGCAGAAAAGCATTACGTCCAGCTGCAGTTGGCTACAACCTTCTCACCAGCGTGGTGGTGCTAAGGCTGTGGCTGCTGTCCATAGCCAAAGCACAAGGCGGCCCCAGCGCATGTAGCATAGACATGGGTGACCTGCATATCCACTGTGCGCAGTAGGGCCTGCTCTTACCTCTGCAGCGGCTCCATCTGTCTTCAGACGCTTTGCTTTGGGAGCAGCTGCTCCAGTTGAGAGTGGCGAGTCTCTGACAGCTGCAGAGCCAGCACGACGCTTCTTAACTACCACCTTTGTGAGGGTGCGGTTGCGCAGGAACCTTATGCCACAGGCATTGCACAGCACTGGCTTGCCCTTTGGGCCCTTGCGCCACTGAGGTGAATTCGTTGCATTGCAATGGCAACATGGTCCTGCTAAATCTTGTTTAGTCTTCTTTCCCCGCGCAGATGGCGCTGATGGGGGACGGCCTATTTCGGGTTCAACTGGCTTGTCGCCTGCGGGGACTGCGTCGGTTGACACTGCTGCTGGGGCCGCTTGTGCCTGGCTTTCGGCTGTGACCTGCTCGTACTGCGCGCCTGTACGAAAATCTGCATGCTGTTGTGGCTCAGTGACCGCCACAGACGTTTCACCTAGAGGCATAACAAGGCAGAGAAGGTAGCGCCGGAGGTTGGTACACGAGAGCATTTGACTAGCGCACACAGGTACATATTTCCTTCCAGCCGTTGAGACATTCAACTGTAGGCATCATAAGTTGCTGCAAACACGGCGGTGACGAGGCCGGTGAGGCCTTGCCGGGCACGTCCATTGTATCGGCAGTAACCCCCTGATCTTTGCCTTGGGGGCGGCAGCCCCAGCTAGATCGCACGAGGTACACGAAAAAACTGTAAGAAAAACTTTTGCGTGTTCGATTAAGCATCGTGGCGACACTTACTGTCAAAGGCTGCTCTTCTCGGCGCCTGCTGCTTCCTTCCAAATCGCTTGCGTACATTGGGAGCCTCTGGATTGTTCGTAACACTGCTGCGGATCGAGTCAGTGTCTGAGTGGTAGCCAGCAAGCAATAGCAGTTCCTGCAGCAACCACACTGGATTCTTAGCCAAACGCCCATCCTGGCCAGTACCAAAACTTCGAGAGCATTCTGACTAGCCATACCTCCATTACACAGCTGTATTGGGGCCCGGTTTGGTCTCTTCGCGAGGGCGACTTTCTGCAATCCGCAGTTGATCGTGCAATGGGGCACCTATAGCAGCCTCTTGTTATTCAAAAGCAGGTATATTGCTACATACGGCGTGCAAGTCACTGTATAGGTAGCCAAGGTCATGCACGTGTTGAGTGAATAGACACGGCGTTAGACTCTCCAATTTGGAGCTGCGTGTCCGATCAGCAGCCACAAGAGTAGAAGAAACGCTCGCTGACCAGGGACGGCTTTTTACCCCGCGCAAGGCGCTAGATCTCAACAGGCAGTCGTCAGCAAAAGCTCAACACCCGCGAAACAGGGACTTTGCGCACCCATTGACTTGTCGCACCCTTTCACGAAACAGAAGGAAACATCTGACAGCTTTCAGCCCGGATTCAAGGACTACGCTTTAGACGCATCAGCCATTGCTGTCTGCTGAGGTGGTTCCGGTGAAAATCTGACTGCCGGAACCTTGTCGCGGCAGCTGCAGTGGCTGATAACATGAAGGATTATATTAATAAGACAGTGTATTGTTGGCGTATGCGATTGCTGGCGGCGACTCGCCGCAGGAGTCCCGGCAGTCCTGCTTTGGCACCGAAACTCAGCGACCAGCCCATGCTCGGCACCATTGTCACCACTTATCGTTTTCTTTTATAGACAAGCATGTGCTTTGCCTTTGATGCGCCTGCGAGCTTCCAAGCAGCCAGCACACCTAGCTGCTGCTGGTGAACGATCACAGCTGTGAAGCGGCATCAGGGGCAGGCCAGGCAAATAAAAAGCAAACCGGGCATCACTGCAAACAGCCTACTCGATGTTCATGTACATGTGAAAGTGATCAGGACTCTGTTGAATCGTTCAGCAGACACTGAGAGTGAAAGTTCAGAACTTACAGCTTACATCAACAGCATAGAACACATGGCGCACATGGACATCATCCCGTCATACATACATACTTGTCTTACTGTGGATACTATCTGAGCTGCTGGTGAGTGACAACAAGCAACCAACCATCACGAACTGTTTTGCATGAAAGCAAGCGTCTGCCCCAAGCAGCAGCTAAACTGAATCGCATAAGAAAATACACAAACTAATATTGGAAGGGTTCTGAATGGCACAAAAACAACAACAATGTCTTGCTCGGTGGCAAATACGCTGAGTAATCACACAGTAAAGTTTAGCTCACCTACTTAGTAGCTACTAAGCAATCACACAGTGGTTTGCGGCCAAATGTCATCAGCGGTCAGTAGTATAATATGTAGTACTTTTGTCCCATTTTGCATGACTTACAATAAACTATGCATGACACTGCAGCTATTGCCAGCGCATCTGACCTGTTGCATGGCTCAGTCACTCTCATAGTTTAGTCATGACAAAGTGGACTGAGTATACTATTGCAGTCAGAGTTCCCTTCTAGTACTGTGGTTTAGCGCCACTAGCCAATGTGCGCTGCTGCTTTTTGTCCCTGTACCAAACTCAGAATTCCATGTATGTCTAAGCGAACAGTGCATGGGTGCAGGTCGACACTCTTGAGTACTACCCGACCCCAATCCACAGGAGTGCCAGCTTTGGGTCATGATGCAAGACAGAGGTTGAACACCAATAACATGAAGATGCATGCTGCCGCCTAATGCTCACACAAAGTAACAACCCTGAGCGCAATGCCCAACAAAGGTCACCCGGTTGAAGCAGCCGTGTTTGTAACTTGTCCATAAAGCTTAACCACCTGTGCAGGCCCCTGTTCAACGTAAACCCTTGGGCCAGGCTCGCCCGCCTTGGGTTTAGGCTGTCCCCAGTCTCCCAAAACCTCAACATTTGAACCAAGCTTTTCATCAGCAATGAAGCCCGCGATCTTGAGGTTCATACTGAATTCAACTTGTGTTGACATTGCTACCTTGAAGGGAAATGAGGGCGCAGGGTTCTTTGTTGACAAGGCGAAAAGCCCTGCTGTATTGGCCGGTGCAGGGCTTCCCAGTGTCCACATAACTTGGAATTCAATTGGCAAGTTTGTTGGCTTGTTGAGCCCAGGTACGGAGAAAGTAACAGCCCCTTTGACTGTTATCAAAGTCATAGCGGCCCCAGTTGGTTGCATGAACCCATTGTTGGTTAGGGTTACAGTCCCAAGCTCGTAGATTTGACCTCGCATTGGATCAACCACTGCTGCTTTTTGAGCAGGAGTGAACACTGCTGAATTGACCTTGGTATCGAAAGCAGCATCATTGCTGACCTGGAATCCGGTACAGGTTTGGGTTCCGCTGCTGGCTTTGCTAGCAGTGTTGCTGCCGCTTGCTGGTTTGCTTGCTGCAACTGTACTGCTGGTGCTGCAGCCATCAGGTGTCAGCTGGAGGTAGCCATTTGCTACCGGAGCTGATGGCTGCTGTGGTATGAGGGAGTTGACCGTCAGCAGCGGGTTGAAGGCCACGGGACTTGTTGCAGAGGCTATGGTGACTGCTGTACCTGCAAAGGGCAAGTTAGCAGCAGCAATCAATGTAGAGAAGACTGTGACACAACGCAGTCATATATACATATATATATATTTGAAGCAGCAGGCAAGTGATACCACTGCCGCAATATTCGAGCTGCTGTAGACTGGGCCCATTACATCCAGACCGGGCCCATTGGCTGCTTATCAATGAACGTCATCAGCATGCGTGCTCCACGTATGCTGCTATGCTTGGTTTCCAAGCTCGTTCGCCAAAGCGACAGCTGCTGTCAGCAGGTTCTGTTGGTCACCAGCTTCCGACATGTGCATGCGGGCGATTAGCAACAAGGACTCTTAATCACTACGCTTATTAGTCCCGAAGCCTCACCAAACAGCGCCAAGACGTGGAAGAGCTGCATAGGCGTGCAGCAAGTGCAATATACAGTGTCCTGGTCCTTCCGTCCACCTCGTGCAGGAGCTGTGTTATGTACTGGTCAACCGCACGCGCTGTTGGCACCCACGCAAACGCATATAGCATATCACACCACGAAAGGAGCTCTCTGCAGTCGAAGAGTAGCGATATGGGCTTCAGGTCCAACTCAAGCCGATCGGCAAATAAGTACAAATACCCGTATTTCTACTTGTCTTTGATGTATGTGCGCGCCTGGTTATGCGTGCTACGAGCACAGCTTCTGAGCATTGGACCCGGGCCCGCGATCCAGTGACACCACCATGCGGTACTGCGGTAACAGCGCCTGGCGACGTCAGATACACGCAGCAACCATGTTTTACCGTCTGCACTGGCAGGCTGCTGGCCCAGTCAGGTATGTCGGCTGCTGAGCTCTGGACCGCACGACGTGCGGCGCACGTACAGTCAGCCTGGAGCCTGGGCGATTTGTCAGCTGCAGGAACGTTCACCACAAAAACGTTGTAGTATGTTCAAATCAGGAGTGGTGAGGCTACGTGATACTTGCCGTTGACTGCCCGCCGCAGCACTGCTTGCTGCTGGAGCTCTTCGAAAATCACTAGTGCAATATTGACCTTGCGGTAAGCACATGACTCGCACAAGTTGCGACCCTTATTCCAAATGACAGCATCGCTGGTTGTTCAGTGCATGCGGGTGCTGCTTTATGCTGCACTTGCCATAGCGCTATAGCATAGAGCTATGCTATAGCTCCACTAGATCTAGTACTAAATCTGACTATAGTCTCTAGAAACAGAAGATTTCAGATTTTGACTGTTCCCACCCCACAGAGACAGCTTTTGCCAGCGCATCGTTCCTGCCAGCAGCGTTTGCGTTGGCTCAGTCTCTTTTACATGAATTCATGTCATGGCCTGCTTCCGAATGTCAGGTTGATGGCTAGCTCAGTCAAGCTGAAAGTTTTGCACATACAAGCGCTTGTGCTGGAATCTTTCCATAACAGAGATAAAACCTCATAATACTTTGTAAGCAGCCGTCGTGCGCTGCGCACATCTGGCTCAGTCTCTTTTACGATTTGCATGGCTGACTGCTCCACAAGATGTAAACTCGTGTTTCATCATGCATCATAGAGGACTATCTGCTTATGCCAGATTCGCACTTTGCTGGCATGCTGGTGATATTCATGAGCTAAACTTCAAATATTCATATGTAAAGAGACTGAGCCAATGCAAACATGATAGATGCGCATGCGCATATGTGTGCAAATCCAATTGGCAGTGTTCACACAGGTCCTCAGTGGTTAGCGGGCGCTTGGTCACTATTCTGCATGGAAGTTGATTGCTGGCTACACGATAATGGTGCTGAGCAATACTCATATGAAGTGGCAGACGCTTGCGAGCTGATTGCCTAACGATACCTGCTCCAATGTCAACTGGCGTTACCAACAGTGGCGTATGACCTCGTCTCGCCTAAAGCTTTAACAAGAACACTCATCTTGAAGGCCAAGCAGTTGACCATTAATATTAATAGAAAAGTAGGGTGATGCAAACACAGAACAATATTGTTCTGTGTTTGCATCACCCTATTTTTCTATGCATGTATTTGGCTAGCAGCTGATACACTTTCTGGCACTATGGATTATGTTCCTCCGAAACAAGCTTTGGGGGCAAACATTGTGGGTTTCTTTGATCCACAAGCGCTTGAGTCTGTCATTGACAAGTTCGCAATGGGCTTCTTCAGGCTTTGTGTAGTGTTTCTTGGTCTCAATCCTGCGCTCGTAATAGGATTACAAGCATCGTTTAACAAAAACGACCAATACCACCAACCCATGACAACTTGTTGAGCCGAACAACACAACCTGGATCCTGGCCTCCTGTAAAGAAAACAGAAAAAGAATTACCCTTTCAGGCCGCAAGGCCTCCCGCACTAGACACCTTCCAAAGTGTCGATTGCTGCCATCATGATGTCACCCTTTGTACAAACAATATGTTGGTGTTGCCCCGTTACGGGGGATATAACGGTAGGTACCGGTACCGGTAATGTCGAGCAGAAACACAAACTTGTGCACCATCACTTCGACGTGTACTGCCCCAATGCTTGCACAGTATATAGCTTGACCAAATCACACAATGCCACACACAATCCCAAGTGAAGCACTCATGATGGCTCCTTGTTGTTGCAGAATGCACACCATGCCATGAGCGTTACCACAACCTCGAAGGTGCAACCGTAGTGACTCTGCTGACAACAATGCTCACATGTGTCAGAAGTTGGCTCCGGGCATATTCCGCACACAATGGCTTCAACTACCTAGTCTGCCTATGATATGTTGAGCAATGCAAGCAACTCATCGGTGTCGTAGTCTTCAGCCACTACCCGTTGTGTTGATGTCATTGAAGCCATCTTCTGAGCTGCAGATGGAACTGGCAGTGCTAAGGGCGCTGCAAGCACTGCAACGTAGTCATGTTGCTGTTGTAGTTGGTGTTGTTGCTGCCATGGTAGTGGGCTGGGCTGCTGCGGCAACTGCGGTTGCTGTTGAAGGAATGGCAAGGTGGCTGCTGGTACTGCTAGCCCTTGTTGCTGCACAACAAGAGGACTAGTGACTGTAGATGCTATTGGTGCAGGAAGCTGTATGTGACCAACAGCTTGCTGGTGCTGTTGTTGTGGCTGATGGAACAAGCCGAGTGGTGGTGGTGGTTGTTGCTGCTGCTGGAACAAGCCAAGTGGTGGTTGTTGTGGTTGTTGCTGCTGCTGTAGAAAGAGTGGTGGCTGCTGTTGAAGTGGTGATGAAATGGTGTACTTAGGAAGATTGACTGGCTGTGCTGCTGATGGTGCTGCAGTAGCTGCGGCGGCTGGAGGCCATGTGATAGTTGCTGCAGCACTCTGTGGCGCTTGACTGTATGATAGAATAGGCGTAGCGCTTATAGCGCCTTTCACATGAAGGGCAGGGCTTGTGGTGTCATACAGCTGTTGTGGCTGGTACCGCTGCTGCTTTACTTGCGCCTGCCGTTGCCGCGTCTGCTCAAATTGTGCCAACAAAGCTGCTTGCGCCGCATTTTCGCGCTGAAGCCTTTCCTCCTCAGCTCGTTGTGACTCTGCCAAAGCCTTGGCAAGTTGTTGCTCAAAATCGGCGTCATCAGTGGTTCCCGCTGCAGCATTGTTTGCCGCTGTTGCAGCAGCAGCTGAAGCCTCCAGCGCAGCCCGTAGCTGAGCTTCGTCCTCTTGTAGTGTTGTGTTGCCTGTTGCAGGGGTAGTACTGCTGCTGGCTGCTGCAGGTGCTGCAGACATACAAACACGAATCAACCACATCATGAGGCTCTCTCAAGCTGCACCAATCCAAATTGCATTGAAAGCAACGATGTATTCTGCTGCACTTGCAGCACCTGGTGAAATGCCGACTAACACCCCGTTGTCAGCTTGCTGGCTATCAGCCGACACACATGCAGCTTGCTGGTGCAATTTAGCTGGTCAAGGGTACAATCATCAGCGAACAACATGCCTCACACCCACAAGCGGGCGAAGGCTGCCATGGTTGGACTCAACTGCCGCTAGGCACACTGGCAATGTGGAGTCGTTTAAGCTTATGAATTGTTGCTCACTTGCTCATTTGCAGATAACACATTGCAGCTGCCAACACCTTGGCCATATTCTCACCTGACACTTTGCCGCCAGGCAACACACTTTGCCATCCGTCTGGGTCTCCCGTGTCCGTATCATCTCTTGATACTGCAGCTGGCCATTCAACACCTTCCCTCAAAGTGAAATCAGGCACGTAACTTGACTCAGCATCATCGTGCTCGTCATCGTGCTCATCATCTGCAACAAGCAGCACAACAAATGATGTCATTGGTGCCAGAGGGGGGGACAGGTTAGTGCGTCCAAGCTTCTACCGCACCAGCCATGACAAGGCAACTGTCAGTGCTTGGCAACTAGATGATAGGCAAGGGCACATAGGGATTGCGTTTGTTTAGAGAAAGTTTACTTTGTTTTACACACAAAGCAATGGAACGGGCAATGTCATCAAATCACAAGAACAGCATAATGATGAGCAACAGATTCAGGTCATCAGCAGCATGTGGCTCTGGCACATGCTGCTGATGATCACTAACAGTATACATAACAAGGTAAAGCAAAGTGGCATGGCATTGCTAACAGCATGTGGCGTTCATATGCAGTAGTTGGGGAGTCTCTGAACAGACATCGACGGCCGGCAGCCTTGTGTGCGTTTGTAAACAATTCAACTCAAACTACGCCTGCAGGATCAGGGCTCATCACCACAGACACTAAGCAGTAATGGTGAGAAGCTGCATCCTCATGACACAATGGCACAATGTGTGTCGAACAGCTGACTAGCAGGCATGCCACATAGTTTCAAGCAGATACTGCTGAATTGCTGTGGCCTTGTGTGCCTGGCAGTTTGCCAAAATCACAGCAGTGTGAACGCATGATACCAGTGATCGTGACATCAGCGCCAGTTCCACCTCATTGTGGTCAATGACTTTGAGCAGGCGACCAACTGCTCTAACTCCACAAAGGACAACTGCAGCCTTATGTGCCTGGCAGTTTGCCAAAGTTGCAAGTGGTCTATAATTCTGACCAAGTCCAATGGTACTCTAGTTCCACAACTGACGAATCCCAGCTTTTGATCTGGCGGCAGCCTTATGTGCTGGGCAGTTTAGGCAGTCTGCCAAAGTCGCAAGTGGTCAAAGCCTCTGAGCAAGCAAGTGGTCAAAGCCTCTGAGCCAGCAACAGATTGGTCTTGTTCCACAACCAGCAACTCGCACCTGTAGTAATGGCCAGACCTTCATCCTCTTCTTCACTTTCTGTGTCTGACAACTGATTAGCCAGCAACCTGTTGAAATGGTCAATGTCTGCACAGCACACAACAAGCGTACGTGTTAGAGATGCTTCAAGGCGTGCATATTCGTTGACATGTTGTGTGGGGTGGGCACGACATGATGCGAGTGGTGTCAGATGTCATCGCAGCGCATGCGGCTCAGCCTCCCGACTGAACGAAGCAAGACTGGGGAGCAGCAAACCAGCACATTGCTGGTCTGAATGCCAATACCAGCAGGTAGCAAAAATGCATGCGGCAAGTGTTGCCCATAAGCGAGTTGTGCTCTGAACCACCAGCATCACTCCCCGGCCCACTGTGAAACATTTCACACTGCAGCTCTACCATCACTACCCAAGAAAGAAAAGACTAAAAAAGTAATATCATAGTCCAAAACTCATGGATATAAACATATCTGTACATTAAACCTCTGCAATATTCACAAGACTGGAACTTGGGTTGATATCCATACCTGTGATGAACTTTGTGTTGCCCATAAGCGAATTGTGATCTGAACCGCCAGCCTCACTCCCCGGCCCACTGCCAAAGCCCTCACCCCAACCTGACAGGTTTGTGCTTGAAGCCTCGCCCATGCTGGGGACCATGTGGGTGCTGCCGGTCTCCCTGCGCTTTGCAGCACGCTTCTGGTTCTTCTTTGCAGACTTGCCTGCAGCAGCAAGTGAAAGTACGCAGTCGTTACAGTTGGAATGCTACCAAATCTTGCTTGCAAGTTTGCCTGCGGCAGCAAGTGCTAGAAACAGCAGCGATACTTCAATGACAGCCGTCAGTTGATTAGTAGCTGATTACAGCTTCATCCATGCTGAGACCCATGCTGGTACTGCCTGACTCCCTGCACTCGCCGCTGTTTGTGATTCTCCGGCACAACTGCCTGCAAGCACAGGAGCAGACTAAACAGGGCCAATACGTCAGGGTTAGCCTTCCTTGCAGGCCAGCTTGAGCACTGCAGGCCAGCTTGATAAGCCTTCGCTGAAGGCCACAGCTTGAAACTTGCTGTTGAATTTGATTTTCACATATACTTGGGAAACCTTACTCTGTCTTGTTGTACGCACGCTCCACTGTACGTTGAGGAATCTCATTACTTCTGCCTGCTGTAGTTTGACTCAACGAGACAACAACAGTTGAGCTGATAAAATCACATTCTGCTGAAGTTTTGAGATCATTGGGATGCAGCTGGGATAACAAAGCTCAGCTGCATCTCAATAATCTCGAAACTTCAGCAAAATTTCATCAGATACAACTCTACACTCTGACGGCCAAGCCTAACTACATGCAAAGCAACGGCAGAACTGACACTTGCCAAACCAATTCGGCGTGTTCGATACAACACAGTCATTGTAAGGCAAACAGCGACCTGCACATGCTTGATAGCTGCTGTGACAGCTGCTGTTGACTGCTGCAGCAACGGAAGCAGCAGTTTTGAGATCATGAAGAATGCAGCTGGGATGAGAAAGCTCAGCTGCATCTCAATGATCTCAAAGCTTCAGCAGGATGTTATCAGATCAACTCTGCACTCTGACGGCCAAGCCTAACTACATGCAAAACATACAGCTGCACCAACACCTGCCAATCCACTACAGCGTGTTTGATACAACACCATGACTGTAAGGCAAACAGCGGGCTGCACATGCTTGATAGCTTTTGTTGACTGCTGCTGCAACAAAAGGAGCAGGCAAACAGAACAGAGGCAGCTAAGGCCTTGACAGCACCATCATATTGCACCAATGCTCACCTCCAGATGCCACCAGCAGCTGCCCAGATTCAAGCTGAATGAAAGCAACAAAAACAGAAGCGTCTCCTGCCATAACAGCGCCATCATGCTGCACGAATGCTTACCACCAGGTGCCACAGCAGCCGCCCTGATCCATATTGATAACAAGCGATCAAAACAGCAGCAGCTAGTGCAATGACAGCGTTGTCGGACCTCCCACACAAACGATCAGCTGATGCATTGGATGCCACTAGCAGCCACCTTGACTCATGCTGAGTGAAAGCAATTGGAACAGAAGCAGCTGTTGCCATGACATGCTGCACGAATGCTCACCACCAGATGCCCCCAGCAGCTGCCCTGATTCAAGTTGAGTGAAAGCAATTGAAACCAGCAGCAGCTAAGGCCATGCCAGCGCCATCATGCTGCTGTTCACCGCCACGCGCCATCAGCAGCCGCCCTGATTATGCTGTGTGAAAGCAATCAGAACAGAAGCAGCTAGTGCCATGACAGCGCCATCATGTTGCACATATGCTCACCAGCAGGTGCCATCAGCAGCTGCCCTGATTCATGCTAAGTGAAAGCAAACATAGCAGCAGCAGCTAGTGCAATGACAGCGCCAGCAGCCGCTCTGATTTATATTCATCACGAGCATTCAACAGCATAGAATATCAAACACAACGAACAGCAGCACCTAAGGCCTTCACAGCGACATGCTGCACGAATGCTCACCACCAGACGCCACCAGCAGCTGGCCTGATCCATGTTATCATAATCGACTCACCAGCCATAGCTCTATGGCCATCGGCCCCACGCCCCATACCAGAGGTGGAAACAACAACCCTGTTCATGTTGAGTGAAAGCAACCAAACAGAACCGCTATTGCCATCACAGCGTTGCGGGACCCTCCACACAAACAGTCAGCTGCTAGAAGCCACAGGTAGGTTCAAAAGCAAAGAAATGTTCATTGACCTACTACTTGGTTGAAGTTCAATTGCTGGGCCCACCTTTTGGCTCAGACACGTCACTGATGCATCTGCGACAGACCCAACTGGCAGCTCAGCGGACTTCTCCTTGCTCAAGTTTCTGCCCAAGGAATCAGGCTTTGGTGCTTGTTCACACACAAACAACCAGCTGCTTAAAGCTACAGGTAGGTTCAAACAAAGCAAGCAGATGTTCATTGACCTACAACTCAGTTGACCCACCTTTTGGCTCAGACTCGTCATCTGCAACAAACCCAACTGGCAGCTCTGCGGACTTCTCCTTGCTCAGGTTTCTGCCTAAGGGGTCAGGCTTTGGCGCTTGGGGTATTGGCCTGTAGCAACAAAACAACAGAAACACAAACCCATAGGTACACTGGAGGTGTCCGCGTGAATGCAGTGATGTTGCAACATGTGTGAGGGAAAACTCGTCAGTAATTGGACACCTTCACCATCGAAGACAGTACTCTCCATACCTCATAACGGTAGGTAGACACCTGTGGCAACATTACAATAGAAACACCAGTCCATCAACACACTGGAGGTGTCCACGTGCATGCAGTGACCAAGCAATATGTGTGGGTGGCCACTTAGCTCCTACAGGCAATCCAATCAAGCAATGGCATGCACAGTATGCAAAAAACGGCTAGACAGGTGATGCCTGGCAAACAGGCATCACCTACCAAAGGATGCACCAAAAGCGCCCCACTGCAACAAAACATGCCTAAGAAAAAGCCAAAACTTCAGTTGGCAACGGCCGCGACGCAATATGATACTTACGAAGTATTGTTAAATCAGTGCTGGGCAGTCTATGCAAGGTGTGCGGCATCTGTGCTGGTGGTCTGGGTAGCCGCTTGGCTCCTACTGGCAATCCTCTCAACAAAAGGCATGCATATGCCTGAATGCTAGACAGGAGACACGTGTCGAACAAACAACATTACAAAATAAAGCAGTAGAAGCGCCCCAATGCAACAAAACATGTCCAAGAAATAGCTAAAGCTTCCTTTGGCAATGGCCGCAACGCAATGCAATACTTACGGCAGTCTTGTTACATCACTGCTGGGCGCTTTGTGCAGCGTGCGCGGCATCTTTGCTGGTAGCTTGGGTGGCCGTTTTGCTCCTACTGTCTCCCAACCACCACCATCAGCTGCAGCATTGGCATTGGAAGGCCCAGCTGCAGCAGCAGCTTTGACTTTGTCTTTCTTCTTCTTGCGTTCTACAGGAGGATTGATAACCTGCGACAGTAGATGAAACAGCGATGAAGGCAGGTTGCTGTGCAGGTCCCTGTGGTGATACACATTACAAGCTACCCACCAGCCACAGCTCTATGGCCATCGGCCCCGCACCCCATTTCAGGGGCGGAAACAACAACACCCAAAACAGTGAATCCATCACTGCCACACTTGCTTTGAAGGCGCAAGCCCCAGGCATCCATCAATTACTGGGTAATATAAGAGAGCACACATCTCAAATCTCCCTGTGGCGGTGCGTGGGTGGGTGGTGGTGAGGGGGGGGGTCAAGGGGGGGGGGGGACATGCTGTTCGGCTGTTAAGGCCCATCCCACATGCATGTTGACTAGCGATATTTGGCGCTTGGGGTTGTGCAATGATTAACATGCTAGGCACACTGCTAGCATTCAAGTCAGATTGCCACTGCTGGTAAAAACAGTCCAACACTATCATGCTGCTGAGTACCCGTACACTCGCAGACCTGAACTGCGCCAGCCAAAACACGCAAAGCACTTGATCTGCCACAGCGGTGCCGCTGAGTGAGCCCATAGCCCATTGCTCATAGCCCATTGGTCGTACTGCACATCTGCTCGATTGATGCAAGCACACCACACTGATGTCCCAAACCCATAGCATCCAGCTGCCGACCACAGAAGTAACGCACCTGTAAAGGTATAGGAGGTGTGACTTTGCTTTCGTCCTTGTAGATGATACGTTTGCAGTGCAACACCTGTAGCAGACAGCAAAAGCAGACCACTGTATTAGTTAGCACCTTGTACTTCAGTTTTATCCGGTTAGTGGAGAGTACTGCCTGAGGCGGTGAGGTATACACGTGTAACAACCCTCTCTCAAAAAAAAAAATAGCAGCCGTAGGAGGTGGTTTGCCACGCTCGTTTTAACCGTTTGTTGGTGGCACATGTGGTACAAGCAGGCCACCTGCTGCCCCTGTAGATCAATGCTGTTTGAGCACAAGTACTACTCCTCTAGCAGTCACTGCTGTCATTGCAACTACTATTTGCACCGCCATTCCTGATACTACTCTGCCAGTTGCTGCCGTTCTTATTGACGACAGTTGCTCCTGCAGAGCTGCCGATCCTTGATGCACTGCTATTTGAGCACTTGGTTGATCTTCCTAAGGATCAAACATCCCTGTTACTGCTGCTGTGCTGCTGTGCCTGCAGCAACCTGTTGCCCCTGCAGATCACTGCTGTTCGAGCACAAGTTTATCTGGCTCCTACAATGCAGCAGCCGATCCTGCATGCACTGCTGTTTCAGCACTTGGTGACCCTTCATAAGAATCCGTTATTCCAGCTACTACTGTGGTGCTGTTGTTCCTGCAGCAACCTGCTGCCCCTGCAGATCACTGCTGTTACAGTCTACTTGGCTCCTGCAATGCAGCTCCTGGCTCCTGCATGTGATGCTTGCATCCGCTAGTGTACTGCTGTTGACCGTGGTGTTTGCTGTCTGGGAGACTGCTGTCTGGGAGACTGCTGGGTGGATGGCAGTCACTGCTGTACACAAGGGCACAAGTTTCCTGCAGCTGCTGCTGTTCCGCTGTTCCTGCAGCTACTTCTGTGCGTTGACGTATGTTGCTGCGATCGGCCCCAGTAACGTTGTGCAATTCCGCTATAGCAGTACTCAGCTGCCTAAATAGGGCACGTGAGAGTGCACTAACTGCCAGATCAGCTACTCGTGCAACAGCTGTTCCTGCAACTGCTGATGTTTCTGCAGCTGCTGTGTTTGTGTGGCTCACCGTCCCCTTGCAAGGTTCTGCTGCTGATGTCTTGTTGGATTTGCCTTTGGGGCAGCCAAAGCTGCTGTAGGGTATCTTGGGCTGCCTGCATACGCCAGAAACGTTGTTCAATGAGTGTCCACAGTGGTACAGTAGGGCTGTGGGCCTGCTGTGGCTGCCCTGCTCATCAGTTGTGCAGGACAGGGCTGTTGCTCGAGTGTTATGCAAGGTATAAACGAGATTAAGCCACACGTCTGCGCCTGGGGCGATTGATGCGCTCACGTCAATCCCTGACATACAAAACATGCATGTGCAGTGCACGTCTGTCTCTGGCGACTGCTGCAATAGGGCTACTAAACATGGTGCCTTGAAGAGCCTCACCTGCTCGTGCTTGACCTGGATGAGGTGTTGATATACTTCTTTATGCATTCCTGATGATAGATATCTCCGCCTTCCCGTTGGCACCCTTTGGTGCATACGACGTTCATGCACTCCTGTAGCAGCAGACGTGCTGTGATTGAGCACTGCGGCTCCGCACGCGGTCGGCACAATGCGCCGGCCGCCAAAGGTGTTAGTAATGGACTTGATAGCCATCTAAGCGTTCACCTCGACAGCAGCGTCCGCCTCCTTGCCACAGAGGTCACAAACCCCTGTGTAGGACTCTGCGTCCCCCATGGCGCCACCGCAGGCCCCAGCAGAGATTGGGTGTATCAACAACGTCGATGGGTAGTGGAAACAGAAGACCAAGACACGGATCAGTCCACTTTGGGCAAGATTATCGATCAATCCCAGATATCAACCTTGGCAAGCTGTGAAGCCAGTTGTGCTTGTCGATGTAAGATTCCTGAGCAAATGTCGCGGCTCATGCGCAAGACGATGTTTGCTTTCAGTGGTCTCGTATGGTATTGCCGCTCATACCTCTTCCCTTCAAATTCCTTGGGCAGGCAGGCGGCAATGAAAGGTGCAATATTGCATTAATGTCGAAAGCACATACGTCAGCATTTGCTAACTTCTGGCGCTTTGAAAACCAATCTCACCCGACCTTCGGTGCTTTGGTCCGCATGCACCCCGAACGTGCTGTGAAGAAAGGTGCCAGAACCGTGCAGGCAGGCAAGTGCCAACAGTGGAGATGCAAGGCAGCAAACTCAGTTAGTCATCTGGTGTCTCGACCTGAGCCTTTTGTGTGCAGCATGTAGCACCAAATGCGCCTGGCCGTGGGTGCAACCGTCATAACCGACGACAGGAGATATATAAGCTACCCACCAACCATAGCTATATGGCCTCTATGGCCATCAACATACAGCATGATCACTTGCAACAAAGAGCAGGCTGTGCTGTGTTAGCAGTGCAGGGCAAAGAAACGCGGGCACTTGCTTGAAACCAGGCCATGCCTCAGCACATGCGGCCAACCAACCATCCCTGCATACCACCCTTATATGGGACACTGTACCTTTGGCGGACGCGCAGCTTCCACAGCACAATTACTTATTACCTGAGGCATGGCCAAACCAATGACAGCGGCCAGAACAATATGCAGATATATCTCAGGTACACTCAAGTGTTGAACAGTGCATCTTGGCCCAATCGTTACGGTAACGACTTCACAGACGCTTGTCATGTGCATGTCACACTGCCAGCACAATTCAAAGGTTACCTGCTGGAGCATGAAGAGGCAACGACTTGTTTAGCAAAAGTACTTTCGATTTTTGTACTAGTATGCTCATCAGCACAAATCTGGACTAGTGTCATCTTGTCGGGTCCGACCCTGAGGCTCCAGCCAAGCCGAACAGAGGAGGTGCCGGCACAAACGCCTGCCCTACGCCAGCTCATCCCCTCCCAGGGATGTGCTCACACTCTTGAAGCTGCAGTTGGGTTCAGCTAACGTCAACCCACTCATGGTCTAAGCCACTGTGATAGGTAAGAAGCATTCTAGTACCCCACTAAACTTTGCACGTCACAATCATAGTCAAAAATACCATTGTCCAGTCATTGTCTGTTGCAATGACAAACTTGAAGTCCTGCTGATAACCAGTTGCCAAAGTGTTGAAATGTTTGAGAGGCAGCTGCATTCCTGCAGCCACTGTAACTGCAGCTGTGCAGCTCACAAGAGCATACACTGCGCAACGCAACCCATTTGACCAAATATGAGGCAAGCTTGAACCAACACAACTGCATCTGCACAAGAGCTGTACAAGAACGCCAACAAGTTTCATGTTACTGATGCCGCATTGACCAAGCCGTTATGTGCAGGCCCACAATAAATGGGGAGGTCAGCCCAGCATCCAGCTCCCAACACACCAAACACATAACAGTTAACTTGTGGTAAAAACCTGAGTCACAAGAAATAACCGTCAGCAAACAGCGTCATGTCTGTGTTAAGGTCAAAGACTCTAAGTGTATCTGCATAAACCAGCATTGAACTGTGCAGTACAATTCAAAACAGCTGTCTGTACACCACGCTATCAGCCTGGTCTGGGTCAACATGTTTGATATCTGTCAGGTAAACCGCTGCCATTATACTGTGTACTACTGAGCAACACGTCCAAGCATACGTGCACCCGCTTAAGGTACTTCCTTGAGTCAGCTAGTATGTACAAAAGGGATTGTCACTAAACCTGTATTGCTGAGCTGAAGTCTGCCTGATGAGATCTTGTTCAGGTTGGATAAGAGGGTCGAGCATAAGATCCAGCAGCTGTGCTGTCCAGCATGTGCTTGCCAATTGGCATGAAGGGTTCGGAACAATGTGAGTACTGCATGGAGGCCTGCCAACAGCAATGATATACCAAGTGTCATGCCCAATCACAGACTGGCCGACGCCCTGGGACACGGATGCGTTGCCCACGTGCATCATCTCCACAATTCAAGCTGCTAACCGGTAGTACAAACTGTGTTGCAAGCGGTGGAGCCATTGAAAGTTGGCTATGGCTTGCTCAAGCCATCTGGACTTGTATCAGGCACACACATCAGCGGGTACTCCGGCAAATACGGATTCGCTGCGCAGAGTGTTGCCGTCCCAAAGTACTTGCACATGTCCATGGTAGACCACTGAGTGCAAGGCCTAGGGCGATATGCCACAGCATTGGACATGAGTTCCAGTGCTTTGTCACCGACATCAAAGGCTGTCAAAAATGGGGCTCCTGTGACTGCAATCCTGTAGCTGTAGGTGCAGTATTTTTCCCCGGCCTGCAACAAGAAAACGCAACAGGGTCCACAACAGGGTCAACAACAGGGTTAGCAGATCAAGCATTCCTAATTAACCAACCAGATAACACATTTGTAACGCTATTGGTCACCGTTTGACCACTGTTGATGATACAGTCAGACAGTACATGTCCACAGCTACCACCGGGGCCCTGCAGCAAGGGCATTGGCCCAGAAATGGCAGAGTTGTGGGCTCTGCAGTGGGAGCGGAGTTTTTGTGCTAAGCAAACTTTCTGTCAAACCTGCTGGGTGGGTTAAAAGTGTTCCAACGATGCCAGCACAAGATCTAGAAGGAGCTAAAAGCGCCATGCGGCACTGTGTCTCAATTTACCAGAGTCTGCTGGTGCTGTGCTGGATGTGAAACTTGAGCAGACTAAATCAGTTTGGCATTTAGTTGCAGACAGCTACACATTTGTTGAGCCCTAGGAAGGCCTCTTTCGATTGGAATCAGAATCGAAGCAATGGGTGTTGTCAGCAAAAAAGTGACCCCACAGCTCCACAACACTGCAGCTGTAATGGTTGCAGAAGCTCAGAGCTGCTTTGAGCTGCTGCTGGAGCAGCAAAGGCTGCAGGACACATGCAAGTAGATCTTCTCAATGCACAACAAAAAGACATTCCTCCGCTGTGGGTCTACAATGAATTTCATTGCACAGCACAAACTGACTTTTCTCTCCCCGCCAATAGCAACAACAGGCAGTTCAATGCCCCCTGGGCCACATCACATCTCAACAGACTGCAACAGCAGCCACCTAGGTCTTACCTTTGAGGTCCCAGCCTGTGCTGTTCCTGGTGTGACCGTCCTAGCGCTGTACAGTGTTCCGTTCCGCAGCATTGATAGCTGAACCGCCCACCACTTATCAAGGCTCTGTGCCAATTCAACCGGCGGCGGATTGCCCCTACTGCATGTGTCATCCGGGACAGCAAAAGCCAGCGAAAAGCTGGCACCAGTGTTCGCGCACTCGTACACAGGGTCAGTTGGCCGATAGCTGGTTGTAACGCATAAGGTTGTAGGGTCTGAAGGTGGCGTGATAATGCTGCAGAACTCTGGGCTGCTGCTGCTGCTGCAGGGGCTTTGCTGCTGCCGGTTGATGGTGGCGGCTAGATATTCAGCTGCGCCGCGGAGGTCTATCTGACTTCCTGGGTTTATGCTGACTGCAGGTATCTGGTAATAACCGTTGCCCTGCGAACAAACAGCAGCAAAGTACGGCATAGGCCTTAGCAGTACCACAAAGATTATGGGGTTTATATGACATCTGGGGTTTATGATGACAGCAGGTATCTGATTATCACCATTGCCCTGCAAACAAACAGCAGCAGAGCACGCCAATCAAGCATTAGCAGTAATACCAAACACTACCGGACTATCTGACATGCATGGTCCACGCTGACAGCAGGTGTCTGGTAGTAACCATTGCCCTGCATACAAACAGCAGCAAAGCACTCTAAGTGAGCATCAGCAGCAACACAAGGACTGTGGGGTTCTATTTAACTTCTGGGGTTTATGCTGAAAGCAGGTATCTGGTGGTAACCATTGCATGTAAGTCCGCGCTCAGCCACAAAACTGTGGCCACTCCAGTACAACTTTCTGAGATGCATGGGGCCTGCGACCCAGCAGGTTCAGTTGCCAGCATCAACAAAGCGACACAGCATAAACAGCAACAACAAACTACTCTCACCTGCCCCCGCAGACACCTCAAGGCCTTGGTTGCCCAACCCGGCACTGTTATTCTATACCCCGGTAGAAACCCGGACAGATACTGCACCAAGCTGTTCGTGATGCTGTCCGTAAGGTTGAGGGCTTTGATACATCCTGCAGCCGGCTGACCTAAGCTAACACTGATTTGCCAAGCAGCAGGGACCTTGAGCATGTTGCAGCTCGCAGTGAAGTTACTAACAATGTTGCCACTGCTGTTGGTCGTGCCGTTGATAGGGATTGCAGCAGCACACAAGCCGGTGAGCTTTGTCGAGCTGCTGCAGAAGTTTGGGGACGCTTCTGCTGCTCCTGCGCTGCAGACCTGCTGTCCTGCTGCAGTTATGGATGCTGCTAGGTAGCTGGCGGCTGCAGCTCCGTCCCATATTGTGCTGTTGTTGGCTTGAGGCCCTTGTACAGTGTACTTGCAAGTATACATTGGCACGTTCTGCAGCAGCAATGAAACAGGCCATGAAGCATGAGAGGGCTGAGCAATATGGTGAGACTCTGAGGAGGCAGAAGGAGTTGACCTTCTTGCACCTTTGCTGTTGATCAACTCTCAAGCAGCACAACATTAGGAGGTCTTGCAGTTGTCGCAAACGTAGACAGTTAGCATGTCGTGTAAACAAACAGGTTCAACCAAGGCTGGATTTGTAGCAATACGTAGGAATGCACTGCTGGGCACAGGTCTGTAGCCAGAATGACACTGAATTGGGACTGACCAAACGTGGCATGAAGTGACGTTTCCAGCTCAAACTCAAAGTCATGCTATCTTTTCTGGGCCCTCCTCTCAGGCAAGCAGGAGCTGAGAATGTTACATTTGTCAAGAGGTCAATGGCTTGAGTTGTGTGAAGGCATGGTACTGCCCACACCACGCCGTAGACGTCGGCTGAACATACGGGGGGTTCTTGGTGCCCACAATAGCCCCGCCAGGAAACTTCCTGTCAGCACTGCTCACCTGTGACACGCTGCAAGGGCATACGCTGCCTATCTGCTTGATGGCGAATCCACTGACTCCAAGCAGAACCAGTGTACTGTCCAAGTACTGCTGCAATCTGCTCCGTGCATCAAACACCCCGCAGTCCGTTTGACCCCGCGAGAATAACGTCACGGCTAAAACCCCATCTTGCCCGGTAGCTGGATCAGGCCCTGGGGCCGGACTAGGGCTAGGGCTTGGGGCTTGTGGGCTGGGGCTGGGGCTTTGCGGTTTAGGGCTGGGCGGCTTAGGGCTAGGGCTTGGGCTTGGGGGTGGGCTGGAAGACGGTGAAAGGTCTGTTCCTGCAGCAAAAGCAGGTTAATTACGGGTTGGTAATGCTGTTTACTAGCAGAGCACAGGAACACCGTATGGTGCAGGAAACATTGCAGGTTGGTGATGCTGCTTACTAGGACTTCACTGATTCTGTCTTGTGTGAAGCATATGTCAGCATGAATGTGCAACAGCGGGTCCCAGAGTTGTGTGCACTTCCAGCAGTGGTTGGAAACATAGCAACTCAGTGACTAGCCAGTTGATCTGTCCGCAGTGCTATGCTCCAATTCTTGCATACAACACAATCCTGGTTAGTAACAGTTGTACGGCACACGACATGGAGGGGAACTGACTAAGGTATGTCATCACCAGAGGTCACTTACCTAAGGCGACCCAGCAAGGGCTGCTGAGATATCTCAAACTGCCAAATGGTGCTGAATTATAGCTACTGCTGCGCAGGCACTGGCCAGATAGCCCTCCAAGCACTAACGAAGAGTTGGGGCTGAAATACATCTTGATGCGGCCGGTAGGCGGCTTTATACAGGGAGGTAGGCAACCATCACCGGTGCACTCAAAGGCTGTGCAATCACTGCTGACATTCACTGGGGTATTGCGTGTCACAGCATCAGTAGGCGCCAAAATGCCTGCTGCAAGAAGAGCTGTACCAGTAGGTGGTCTGCTGACTACAGCAGGGTCGCCTACGGGACTTGCAGCTGCGATGCTGAAGCTGCTGATTGTAGCTGTTCCTGATGCAGTGCTGTCGAGGTTTGCTGATGAGCCTCTAGCTCTGCAAGCAGCTTTCCTGCCTGTGTTGAACCTGAATTCCAGCGCTTTTATCTTGCTGTCTACGGTGGTGACCGCGATTTGGCTGATACCACTGCGTCCTCTGACGGTTATAGTGGTTCCAGCTCGACCGTGTGTTCTGCAAACGCTGCGTCGCGCTCTGCTGATGCGGAGTGTATACTGCAGGCCAATAACAGCTGTTTCCTGCGGATCATAGAAGCACTCTATCTGCTGCACTTGCTGATCACAAGCAGCATTACTGCTGGTCCTGGTTTCTACATCCTGCGAGGAGCCTGCATAAGAAACACGAGGTGTCGGTTGCTTCTGCTGCATGTTGCACCTAGGCAACTGGACGTGCTGCGCGAGAAGCCCTGCACATTCGGCCGGGAGCATAGGCAGAGGCACCTACCAAGTAGTATCTGTATAAGAAGTAGCAGCAGGCAGAACACCTCTGCACAAGTCCGGCGCATTCAAAAGCGGGAGACCTGGATCCTTGGGGGCAGCGGCCTTCACACAATCAGCTTGTTACCTCCACATTATACTACAAGCAGAGTTACCAGACTTGCACGAAAGTGTATGCGGCAACGTTTTGATGGGGCCGAAGTTTGCCCGCTGATCGCTGCTGCTGAGCAACAGGGCAAGTACCAGTAATCGTAGCATCATTTTGGGCCATTAGCTATACCCTACAGGTACCTGGTCTCCCAGCGATAAGGAAGGGACACCTGGTGTGACCTCGTTGTCATTCTTGTCATGTTCTGCTGCTGGATTTATAGGCAACACTGCATATTTCAAGCACTGGGAACCATTTTTGAACGATTATGGCGCGGGAGACACGGTTACACTGTTGTTTGGTGGCGTGTGCAAGGTTGGGACCTTGAGCAACAACATTTAAACGCACTGGGCCTCTCAAACGGCTGGAGCTGCAGCAGTGTCCTTCATCTAATACAGGCGGCACAAACGGGCGCTGATGGACCTAGGCTAGTCCATGGCCCGTGTGAGCGTCATCAGTGTGTGTGTGTGAGCTTGCACACTCACGATGCGAATTGAGTTGCACAGCGAAGGGCGCTGATTCACACAAGGCATGGCCTCAAACTATATCAAGCCTGCCTGTCGTAGCCTTCCCAAGGCGGCGGTTATCAGCAGGTAGCACTGAACTTCTTCCCGTACGGGACGTCAAGCGGTGTGATCAGATGAGCTCAGCGCCGCTTTTTGTCATTTGCTTGCTGCCACACATCATGTATTGAGTACGTCATTTAGAGAGCGGTTCGCTGGGCTGCAGAACCGGAGTCTAGGCCGTACGCTAGGCCGGATCCGCTCTCCAATTCCAACATGTCGACATCCATCCAAACCTGAACCATAGTATGTCTGAAGGCGCTTGCACACTTAACAATCCACCACAGCTATCAGTCGGTGTGGCATGGCTACCACCTATAGCACCGCAGTCGGCCGACTGAACTGTGGCCTGAAATGCATGACATGTGACAACGAACTCAGGCTGCAGCTCAGGCCCCTCTGCAATTGCAGACTCCTGAGACTCCAACAGCAACCATGCACAGAGCTCAAGCAGCTGTATCAGCTCCATGACATTAGAGTGCTGCTGCCGAAATGGGAAAAGCACAAGGATTCCCCTCAGCCACTTCTGCAACAGCAGCCAAAAGCTTGGAACTCAAACCATCGTCACCAGCCTCTCAAAGCCCCTACGAAAGAACTGTTTTGTCAAGCGTCTTAGCCAAACACCACATGCAGGCGGTGGGGAGATCGGAAGTCGTGTCCTGCACAGAAGATAAGTAGCAGAGCAGCAAAAAGGGTGTGTGTCAAAGGCCTTTGTGAAGTTTAGCTTATGCAACACAGAATGCCAAGCAAATTGCTGCAAGCTTCATGCAAGGGGCCGCCACCCGACACATGATTCTGTGTGGCTTGTCATTGACAGTGCCAGTGGTGCAGAGCAGGGTGTGACTGTGTCAATCACCAAGCACTTCAAGATGTGGCACCGACCTAGGATTGTTCTAAAGTAATCTGTCCTAGTGCATTCTGCTAGACCCCAACGTGAGGCTCAGCCCTGCCAGGTGGTAGATGCTGTCCCGAAGCTGCCAGGCCCGACAAACATCTTCCCTTTCAGCATAACTACTTAAGTGTATGCCCATCGAACATTGCGTGCAGTCAGAATGCTGACACTGGCCACAATTTGATGTTTGATCAAAAAGAAGCAGCAGGCACACCCTGCCAGCAACCGTAGGGGCCGTATGACAACCACAGAAGGCTGTGGCACACACATGCCACGAACAAAGTATCTATAAAAACCCACCTGTGTATGTTTGCAGCGTCCTGTTGGTGCCGCTGGTGCTGCTGCCAGTGCTGGTGCTGCTACCACCACCTCTGCCGTGCTGCTGCTCTGCCTTCTTACTGTATAGGACTGGCTGGCTAGAGACCAGTAAAGAGCTCCCCTCATGCAAGGTGGCCCTAGCCTGATCAATCAGCTGTACCTGATGCCGGCGCTGCCATTTCCATTGCTACCACTGACACTGCTGCCCCTGCTGCTCTTGTTGCTGTTTGCAACAGCGCATCAATCAGCAAAAATCCTTTAGACCCCTGCCTCAGCACTGTCCTGCTGTCACTGCTGCACAGTATGTTGCTTCACTGAAGTACTTGCAAAACTCTGCGCCCTGCCAGGACTTGCATGGTATAGGTCTTTGCATCAGAGAGCTAGACATCAGTTCTAGGGCCAGGTCACCAATACGCTGTGCTGTGAAGCTGATAGGCCCGTAGACCATGACTGTGTAGCGGTACAGACAAGCACCCTGCCAACACAAACAAACGCATCACACACGGTCAGTGATCCATGGCCACCAGGCTAGTCGCCTGGCATATGGGTATGGATCGTGCATGGTCCAGTGCGAGCCAATGCTTGTGCTTGATCACTGTTATCCAGCAGTGCTGGTCAACAGCAATACTCAAAGTTAGGGTTTAGGCTATCCTAGTGGGCCATTGAGCATTGCTGTGTGACACTTGTGTTAGCATGCCGCATGCCTCTGAGAGGCCAGGTGGTTGGCAGGTCAAGATTGCTCAGATTAGTGCCAAATCTCGCAGGTGCTGTGCTCTGAAGCAATTGATTGGAAATGTACAGTGGCACTAACAGCATCATTCTTCGGTCAACCAATCCAGCTGCTGCCGCCACCAATCATCAAAACTCCTGCCCATCACGTTTCTGACTACAAAAAGCACGACAAGTACAGTGCAACAAACTACATGACCATTTGCACACTGCAGGCAACAACAGGAGGAGCCTTCCAAAATACGGTTGTAGAACAGAAAACTTTACTTACATTTGCAGGTGTAGCTGATCCTGGCAAGATAGTAGTTGCATTGAACATCTTCCCGTCAGTCAACCAGTCCAGCTGCTGCCTCCACCAATCATCCAAGCTCCTGCCCATAACCTCCAGTGACGCACCCCCACTGTTACAACCGTCATTTGGACTGGTAAATAACACGTTAAAGCTAGCACCTGCACTTGAGCACCCCAGGGGAGCCGAATTTGTGCTGTAAGTTGCTGTTCCGCACATAACGGGTGGCTGCGGGAGGTCCAAGCAAAATGCCGGTTGGATAGCTGATGTGCTGGGGCTGCTGCTGGGGTTGCAGGGCCCAGGTTGCTGTTTGTTGAGGGTCGACGCTAGAAATTCTGCAGCACCTTGGACATCTAGCTGGCTTCCGGGACTGATAGTTACTGCTTGGATCTGGTAGTATGCATTGCCCTGCAGCAACAGCAGCGATGCTATAGGCCCAACAATCGCAGCAGAACTGGGCTACCAGCTGCCTGAAGGCGATCTGCGGCGGCTGCTGCGGACAGCAAGAACATAGCCCAGCTACAGGAGACAGCGGCTCTAGCAGATCAGTCAGCTGGAGCTTGCTTTGAACATGACCTCCTTCAACAGTATCAGGATGAAGACACATGCTCTGGAATGCACAGGTGAGTGCAGAAAACAGTGCTCCATACTTGTAGTAACAAACAATGCTGGGCACCATAACTTTACTGCCCTCGACCCCGCGCCTTATGTACCTAGAATTTGAGTGAGTGCTTCGTACTGTTTGGAAACGCCTTTTGGCTGCCAATTTGAGCTTCGCATGTTGAGCTGGCTGTTGCTGGTACTTAGCACATGTTGGAGTTTGTGAGAGCGTGGCTGATTATCAGTCTAGCAGGCAGATGTCACTCAGCATCCGGCCGATTTGTGACAAAGCCTGACAGGTAACGCTCGGTAGCTCAGTGGTAGAGCATTGTTTTGGCTAAGACGCAGGATCCTGCCCGGAGCACCCGTGAATTCGCAATCACAAGGCATGATACCTCATGACCATTCGCTGGCTCGCTTGCTCAAGAAAAGCAGTTCACAACCAGTTGAAGCATTTTGATTACTTGAAACCTTGGATCAAAGCTGGTGTTCTGCAGTGCCCCCCCCCCCCCTCCCCCCGGCTCACCTGTGCCCTAGAGCATGTCAGCGGTTTTGTAACCAACGTAGGCAGGGTCAAGTTGAACCCCGGTAGATACCCTGACAGATACTGAACCAAGCTAGCAATCCCTCCGCTGCTCATCGTCACGTTGCTGCTGCATGCCGCAGCAGACACACCCAAAGATACTGTCATGTGCCAAGCAGCAGGTGCTGCTGCCAGACTGCACGTCAGCGGCTCAGCAGCACCGCTGCCACTGCTGCTGGCAGCAGCAGCAGCAGCGCAGAGGCCGGTGATCTGTGCTGTGCTGCTGCAGAAGGATGATGTGGGGTCCAAGGTTGATGCTGCGCTGCAGATCTGCTGTCCTGCTGCTGTGATTGATGCTGCTAGGTAGCTAGCTACTGCTGGTGCATCCCATTGGTCGCTGCTGGGGCCTTGTACCAGATATTTGCAAGCGTACATAGGGGTACCCTGCATGAATACCATCCAACAGGCTCTGCATTGTTGGCTTAGAGGTTGGCTCAATGGTATTGAGTGGTTGCTTCTTAACACTGCAAGGATGCCAAAGACAGTTAACGTTATTTCGTCATAAAAGAGGTCAGCTGATGACTACTGGGTAGTTCGCTGGCCCCCCGTCAGCTGCCACAGGCGCAAGTACAGTTTGCACTGAGTGTGTGCTGAGCAGTAGTTGCATGCAATGTAGTATCTGCCCAATGATGATGTATTGCAAACAAGGCATAAGGGACTACCTACTTCAAACATAAAAGGCAGTGGCAATTTGTGTAGTGCTACTGCACTTAACATAGTGTATGTGTACACTGGAGTAACATATGATATGAGTAATACGGCATCAGATCACATGTACACAGAGGGGCATGCAGGACAGCAGGAGGCTACCAAAAACCAACGCGCACCTGCACCAAAGTGCATGGACAATCCAGGCTAGCTGTCTTCACAAAGTACTCTCCCAACCCCAGCAATATCACTTGACTACTTAGATACTCTCCTAAACCCCAAACTGCCCCAGACCCCACAACCCCACATGTGGTTTGACCTCTGGAAAATAACGTTACATCTAGGTACCCGCCAGGGCCCAAGGCTGGTGTTGGGGATGGATACGGATCAGGGCTAGGGCTTGGGGAGGGTTCAGGGCTTGGGCTAGAGCTAGGGTCCTGGGGTTTAGGTGAAGGGGGCGGTGGGGGTTTAGGGCTGGGGCTAGGGTTTGGGGTTGGGCTGGGGCTGGGTGAGGGTGTGTCGGGTGGGCTAGGTGATGGTTTGTTATCAGGGCTTGGACTTGGTGATGTGTGGGAGGCTGCAGTCATAGATTGAACCCCAAACGAGTGAGGGACAGGTCACTAGCCTGGCATGCATGATGCATGTGAAAGCGACTGAGCCATGCAACAGGTCAGATGCGCTGGCAAGAGCTGCGGTGTCATGCATAGGGGTCCATTCAAAGAGCTCTCTGTGCTGCTGATTATGACATGTAGCATGTAGCTCAAGCCATGCCAAGGGAGGGTTGGAACTTCACTGCTGCAAGGCTGCCAACTATGCAGTGCTTTCTGAGGCTCAGTTAGATGTACTGGTCAGCATGACAAAGCTTAAAACCAATGAATGAAGTTTCATATGGCAACGGAGCATGGCAAGCTGCTGCTACTTGTGTATAGCGGAGCAAAACAGTGGGAAGCTAGCCAGTAGGCCAGCAGCTGGCATTCCACTGCTGATGCTGGTGACTCCTGCTTACCTGCTGGCACCCAGCAGGAACTGGTTACAGCTTGCAAGCTGTCAAACCCTCCGGATTTGGCGCAATTGCCACTAAGGCTACCCAGGAAGTAGGCTGCGTCTGGGCCAGCGAAAACAGTGACTGTTGGGCCAGGCAAAGGGGACGGGCTGGGCACATTGTTGCTGCAGTTCTTGTTTGTACATTTGACCGTGCCGTTACCGAGCCTGTGCGGGTACTTATTCAAGTAATCCCCGATGGCGTTGCTGAGGGAGGCTGTGCTGACTGCTGCAGAGCTGCCTGCTGCCCTATCAGCAAGGGTGTCGCTGGGGATGGTGCTTCTACCCACGATTACGCTGCTTATGTTGTTGTTTGTGCGTGTTTGAGCTGTGACGGTGCAGGAAGGTGTTCTGCCGTTGGACAAATCAAACTGCAGTGTTACCACTCTTGCTGCCACGCTCCTAACCAGGACCTTCGTGACCCCAACACCTGCACGGAGGCGTATTGTACTACCAGGCTGCCCTGCTGTGTTGCACAGCCTGCGCCTGGCCCTGCTATTGCGCAGCGTGTACTGAACTCCCACGATTGCACTTCGAGCGCTGTCATAGTAGCACGCGATCTGCTGCACCGTGTCGTTGCACTCGCTGTGAGCTAAAGGTTTTGTTGCTGCTTGACGGCTTGGAGCTGTAGGGAGACCAGCGCTCAGAGGCTTCCGCCAGTGTTCCTGGGCACGTACGTGCACTTGCTGTCCTGAAGCAAATCGTGCACCGCAAACAACAAGCAGCGCTATAGTAAAAAGTACAGCGATAATGGGCCTTGAATCCATGAAGACGGTGTAAACAAGCTCTGCATGGGGCCAGGGCTAGCCTGCTGCCATAGTGCGCATCGTCATTGATAACAAAAATGCACCCAAAACTTGATTGCATAGCACGAACTGTGCGACAGATGCCAGGTACTCACAGTGATACTCACTCTGTCAATCACGCAAGGCCGCAGACGACCAAGTGCATTCACGCCTCTGGTCAGCAGAAACGCACAAAGTTGCATTTGAAACCTTCAACTATCTGATATCGTTCATGCACCTGCTATGACGGTGCTGAAATGGATCAGCAAAGTCGATATAAGTTTCCACCTGCGTTTGTTCTCGGGGCCAGCACGACCACCCTAGGCCTCTGCAAAATTCACGTCCACCTCCCCAGCACCAGCCACTGCACTACTAGGCTGCCGCGGATACTGCTGTGCTGGCCCTCGGCCGACATATCCTGCAGCAGGAGCACCAGCTACAGGACTGCCTGCTGGGGACGCCCTTGGCCTGGTGCGTGCCGCTTGAGGCTGCCCCTGACTTCGCATCAAGCCTCCAGCTGCGGCTGGACCTGCCAAAACACCTGCTTGACCAGTCTCTGCCCCAGCTGATGAATACCGCCCCAGCGCAGCAGCACTATGATAGCCCCAGCCTCTGGCATCAGACCCAGGCATGGCTTGCTGCTCAACCCTGCTGCTCGACGCAGTCTCCAGTTGATAGGCGCTCCCATTGGCGCTGACAGCTGCAGCCGACACTGGCCGCTCTATGTCAGCTTGCTGCAGCTGTTGATGCTCTGGCGCAAGCTGCTGTTGATAGCTAGCAGGAGGCTGCAGTCCTGGATCCTGCCTTAGCTGCTGTTGCTGCTGAGCAGACACAAACCCAGCTACCTGCTGTTGATATTTGGCTTGTGTCTGCTGTTGCTGGAGCTGGCCATCAACCTGCTGTGATTCATCTACTGGAGGGTCTTCTTCAGCATTGGGTGGGGCAGTCAACTGCAGACAGGCGACAGTGGTCGATGGCAACCAGCTGATAGTGACCAGTAGCAGTCCCACTACCAACACTGCCGGAGCATGATGATGGCAACCACAGTCTGCTGCAGCAACACAGCTACTTCAGGCCACCGTAGCAGCTGTTAGCCAGAGGATCACATGCAACAGGACGGTGCCAATCAGTACAGCATGTTGTAGACAGCTAAAGCATGTTTGTGTCGCATCACAAGCAACAGCAACCCGCTAAGACTACTTACATAGTTGAGTGTGTGGTTAAACTCTAGTAGGCTGATAGTGTCAGGTGCTGCCAATGATCCACTTGCTGCAGTGTCAAAGGGATCTTCAAGCAGCAGCGCCAGCGTTAGCAATGACATCAGCAGAACTTGCAACTGCAGCAGCAAAGCAGTGGATTACAGCATTAGAAGCGTAGGCAGAAGCGTAGGCAGAAACACACTGTAGGTCAGGACAGTGTGCTGCAACTAACACCACCCTGTCATATGGAAATAGCATCGCCAGCAACAACAATGACTTCCTGTCGGGGTGCCGGCGGTTCTGAACAAATGTCTCTGAACTGCTACAGAAGCAGCAACAGTGGCAACCCCAGCAAGAAGAACCAATGCCCCAACAGCGCTGCATAGCAGTATGGCCTGACACAGATAACTCCAGCTGACCAGCTACTGCTCCTATAACAGCAGCACACTCACTATGGCGCCAATAACAATGGCAAATACCATCCCAACAGCTCCAGCCGGCTTGCCAAGAGGTGTGGCCTCATACGCCAGCCTAGCCAGCCAACTGCCTGTCACTAACGGTGCTAGTAACACACACCCGGCTCGTAACATAACTCGCAGCAGCAAGGGGCTTCTGAGGTCCTTGATTGTGGTCAGAGCTGCTATAGATTGGTTCAAGCTGACTAGCTGTTGCACAAGGGTCAGAACCAGCTGTGTGTGCTGCTGTTGCTGAGGGTATCTGCTACTGCTGCAGTGCTCTAGCAGGGCGGCTGCTACTGCTGATAGGCGGCGCTGGCAGCTGTGCAGTCGGCGGAGGCGTTGACCAATATCCCGGCCTAGAACAAACTGCAGCAACACATCAGACACCCATGGCATTGGCAGGGTTCAGCACGTACCAATGCTGGCAAGCAACACGCCACAGGAAACGCTTGTGCAGGCACCATCCTGTAGCTGCCAGTTGTGCAACACAAGCAGATACAGCTTATCCATTCGCTGGTTTGAAGAGCTGCAACAGGCAAGATGCTGTGAATATTGGACAGCGGCGCTGAGTAGAGCCATGAGTCTCACCAATCTGCTTTTCACTGGCAAGTGCTCAGCTCTCAGGCATGATGGGCTGAAGTGGTGACTGCTGAGAGGTCTTGGATGTGCCAGGTAGCCTTGGAGCTGACCTGGATATTAACACGGCAAACACCAGCATACGGGGCAAACCATATGGGCACCAGCAACACAACATCTGGGCATCAACCACACATAACTCGGGTGATGCCCATGGGCTTCTATGCAGATGATGGCAAAGCCACATTCTTGCTGTATGCTGACCAGGCCCATGACTGCAGGGAGCGGCGTCTTGACACATACACGATACCACATCCATTGCTGTTTGTAGTATCTGTATTTAGGCTGTGGTCCTGAGCCATGAGTGGTACTAGCCACTGTGCTTCTCTGACTGGAACAGAGCTCAACTGCATGACAGCCTGGCAGCTGGTTGCAGCCAGACAGTGCCAGACAGCTGGGAGCAGCCCGGACAAGGCCAGGTCATGTACACTGCTTTGTAAAACCCAAGGCTCTGCATTTTGTCACCACTTGCTAAATCAAACAGGGCCGCTTGTCTGGCCGGAGCTCAGGGCCAGCCATGAGGCTAAGGTGATGTGGGCTGATTGTGAGAGGAGTTGTCAGACTGCTACTGCCGCTGGATAGCTGGCCTGCGGCCACCTCGCCGCACATGCGTACCTATAGTGTCACTGATTGTGTCGTCCAACTGTGACAGCAGCTCGGGAGCTCCACAACCAGACAAGCCAGCGTGCAGGACATACATGCCGGTCACATGGGACTGCACTGCACAAATGCAGCAGTCATGGAAACACCGTCAGCGAGGTCAGATGAGCTTGTAAGCTTGGTGGTGGTTGTATGGCAAAGGGGTGACCTGTTTGTGTGTGTGTCAGTGTGCCGAGCTCTCAAGCTCGTGCTGAGATGGACTGCATTTGCCCCAAGAGCAGTCAACCGCATGCTGACAGTGCAGGGTTGCAAGCAGCTGCTGTGTCCTGCATAGTATCCCGTACTCTATGCAGCTCTGAGCAAGGCCAGCTGCCATCTGAACCATCTGCAATGCTACAGTACGTGCAGGAACTTTGTGACCCACAAGGTGTGTGACATGTTCAGTGTCGCCACACACGGTGGTCTTCACCTGATTCAAGGTGCCTTGCAGCTTCGTAGCGCCTTTGGTTGGCCTGAATAGCACATTACGTTTTAACATAGCATAACGATAGAAGCATGAGTGCACCATGGCCAGACCACAGCAAGACACCATGCATGCCCCTGCTCATAGCATCTGGCTTGTTGCATCACTGCAGACTGTTTGAAAGCTGGATTGCATCTGCCTCACGCCGACTCTTCTTACCATGTGTGCCAGCCAGAGGGTTGGGAGGTAGATAAGAAATGCCACCGGGACCATAAGTGAGCCATCTGTAGCTACTTGGCCATTTTGAAAGAACGCATAGAAGCATAGACTCAAGATGGTCAAGATGACGCTGAACCATGTTGACCATGTTAGGAGCACTACGTTGATAGCTATAGATACGCCTAAGTCGAGTGTTTCAGCCCCTGCCTGGGGCCAGAACTCCTTGAAGGCAACAGCGAAACTCTTCTCCAGTACAGACAGACCTCTGGCCTTCAAAGACACTGCTATAGGGTGGTTGGCCATCTGTAGCACACACTCAGACAATTAAGCAGAAACTCGGGCGTACGATTTCACTGCTCCGTGCGGAAAAAGTGGACATCGGCAACGGAGCGACCCGCCAGATGACTACTTGACCCTGTCATACCATCTGAGACTCGACAAACGTTGCAGGCACTAGGACACGGTACATAAGATGACAACTTGCCAGGAGTATGGTCGGGCTAGAGGCCTCTACCAGCTGATGCAAGGGCTTTAGGGCAGACGTGCCAGCAGTATCGCTTGTCGAAGCGATCTGCTGCGAGTCAGCAAAGCACTCTTACTGTCGCTGTTCTGGGCCCCATATCGTGCCCAAGATGCTGTTAGCTCGGTGATCATTGTTGTAGGCAGATCCTTTGGTGCCTGCCTGCCTAGTTTACATCTGAGGGCGTATTAGCATACTGCAACTTTGCCATTGCTAGCTACCTATAATGTACGGGCTGATTTCGCCCCACAAGCAGCGTGCTATGCACCTGTACAGGCGAGCTCTTAAAACATGTTTAGACTGGTCAGGCAGTAGACAGCAGTGGTATGCTAGGGTGAGCTTTGTTGACCGAATCACGAATGGAATGTGCTTGCGGGGAGAGCTGGGCTCACTGGGCTGGTCTGCTGGTACAGGCAAGAGCCATTAGGGCAGAGTTCGAAGCCAATAGACACATCGTAAGCGCCGTTTTGCAACGAGCTACGCGTAACTAGCAGTACCGAAGGTCTATATGGCAATGAGCTGCTTTTTACGTGATGCAGGACAACCGTGAATCAGCAGAACGTATGCTAACACATGGGGAGCAGCTGCTACAGGAGTGGAAGCACCCTGATCCAATTCTTCGTGAGTACCGTCAGTTTAGCAGCTCGGGGCTGTCAGACTAGAGTTGGTAAACTATGAGCAGTGGTTTCGGATAGTGGAGCGGTTTCTGCCAGTCTGGAAGTGGTTACTGCTGCAGCTGCTGTTCTAGCACTTGACAACAGAAGCAAGCCTTATGAGTGCGCACAGACCAACGATGCAGAGCATTCAGTTTGAAGGAGCTCGTCTGCCTGACTAATATCTAGGTGCAGCAAAGACGGGTTCGCTGCAAACATCAATAACAGCGTTGCAGCTGCGTACCACAGTACCAGCAGCACACCGCCAGGAGCGCTGCAGGATGTCTTCCAGGGCCTGCTTTCTGACCTGGCTGCCTGTGTCTCCGTGTCTGCAGCTCCATACTACGTAGGCGGCACAGCTTTCAGCAGAAACCCACCTATGCCAAAAGAGGTGAGACCAGCAGCAAGGAACAGCTGCATATTGGTTTTGCTGTCAGCATTACCTGTTATGTGATGAGGCTCTGTGCAATGGACAGTCGCAAGTTGCCAGCTTTGACACAAGCAGTGCAGTGCCAGCTTGGGGGCAGTAGCAGGTGGCTTTTGGTGCTTACGTGCACAGCAGACTGTGCAGCCAGAGACACAGAGGCAGCAACAGCAGTGACAGCGTGAATCAGCAGCAGGAATAGCCCCTTCTGCCACTCAGCAGCACGCAGCGAGAGCGACAGACAGCCGCTGTCCTGCAACCTGGCAGCGGAGGTGTCAACACCACAGTGTGGCCATTGCTATCAGACGCAGCTGTATGACAGCACCGCAGTGCCTTGCTACTGTTGGAATAATACGAGATGGGGGTTGCAAAAGCATGTAAACCACACGGTTGCTTTAATCCAGTTCATGCCCTACTCCATTTGGAGGAATTCAGGTGCTTGGTTAAGGCTTTGTTGCGGAGCAGCAAAGCCATCGCAGCAATGTGAAGGCATTGCGGCCAGTGCAGCAGTACAGACTGCGAGCATGTGTTCTGCAGTGCAGCAGCGGCCCTGCTGTAGGTTGTTGGTCAAATCCACGTCGCAACAGCCCATCTCGCACACTTTCAACCCCCACGAACCACAGGGGCTACCGTTTCAAAGCATGCAGCGACTGGGCTAGCCAACTTGGAGCTTTTCGCACTGAAGCATCGCCTAGTTGCTGCAGCCATCAGAAGTCTGCTAGGACAGGATCCGTATGTAGTTGCTGGCTGTGTCAGATACAGTGTGGTGTGCAGCAAGCAAGTCAAGCAGCTGTCTGGCAATGGAGCGCTCGTGTTGCTGCATGCTGTCAGTAGCCATCTGCCTTCTGTTGAGCATAGAATCACTGCTTTGGCCGTCGTCGTTTCTGCCTCATAAAAGGGGTGCGGGGCCGATGGTGCCCCATAGAGCTATGGCTGGTACTAGGGTTTGCTTGCTTTGAACCTTTTTTGTCTGCTGGCTCAGAACCTGGTGTACATGTGCTATTCACTTCAGGTCAAGATTGTGCTGAACTTCGGAAGGGAAGAGGGAACATATTAGCAGTTGGACAGGTCAGCATCATAGCAATGGACCCGGAGCATCAGCGCATTCTGCAGCCAGGAGCAGCACAGTCCTGCAGCTCATATCTGCAGAAGCTGGTGCAAACACAGCTCAGCACACAAAGGCTTTACATACCGCAGGCGTCAGCTGCAGAACATGCGGTCGATCATGGGCTTATGATCCGAACACATATGCAACATAGATATGATTGATGTTTCGAAGGTGACTGGGACCAGAATGGTGGCATTAGCTAGTGGCTCGCAGTGATAGTGCACAGCGTGCATGCACAGCAGCAGCAGAGTGTGCACGTAAGGCTCAGCTTATGCAGGACTGCCGCTGCAGCGCTGTTTCTGGCTGCTGTGTGCTGCACTGGTGGCAAAGAGGCTGAGCCATGGCTCAATCAGCATTGCACGCCGTGACACAGGCTGCGGATGCAAACCTTAGTGCATAGTGCAAGCGGTGCAGTAGTCTCAGTCGAGAGATGCTCCCAGCTGGCGGCCAGTTCTGCTGTGTATCAGGATGCCAAGCAGCTCTTCCAGCAGCATCACATAATGCCCTCGACAGCTGATGCAATGATGTTAACTTGTCAGCGTCTTAGAGCGTCAGCGTGGGTTGTGTCGTGGTCACAACTGCTGCTGCTGCTGTGGCTTAGCAACATGACATGATAAATGGAGCAGTCTAGATGGCAGTGGCTGAATGGTATAGCACCTTGTGGCAAGCTCTGGTGCGGTGGTTGGCAGGTTGGCGCATGTTTCCTGGGCTGTGCTGCTGGTTGCTAGGCGTCGCAGCAGCAAAGTATGCTTGTTGGGAAGTATACGATGCGTTGGCAGCAACTCGCAGCTGACACTGGGCAACAATCGGCACAGCTGACAGTAGGCTTTGCAGCAGCTTGTGGCTTTGTGTTATACATGGCCTAGTCGGGTCCTTCTCTATATGGTTCTCTATATGATTCATCTAGACTCCTACTGAGAGTAATGGATTGGCGATTCCAGGTCAGTTGTTGCTTTGTTATTCTGTAAGGGTACCGCACTTGACAGCAGGTCTGGAAATAGAACTGGTATAGCAGAAACTCTTCATCGCCATACTTATGACAAGTTATGACGACTCAGCACATGCTGGTTCAAAAGTACACAATTCTAATCATCGTCCCTGCGTCACAATTTTACCTTCAGTCACCCCTGGACACTCAAGTCCTCCCGGTGTTTTGGCCCCTGCGTAATATGTCGGTATCAATGATCGTGACTTTCAGTCCAAGCCCCTCGGCCTTTGCAGCACGATCTGTGCGTTCGGTGCCTTTATAACTAGGCCAGCTAGTGTTCAAAACAAACAACACCAGCCACAAGGAAGTCCATGATGAATCGGCGTAACAAGCGTTGGACCCTGTCACTACAGCCCACCCCTGTAAGCACCGGACGGTCCTTGGCGCAGCTCACACCGCAGCTAACACTCATACTTTGCATGAAACGGGGCGTTACGCACTTTAATCGTTACCTACTGCAGGCACAGCACTCTTCACACCTGGTGAACATACTTACCGTGGTCACCGGTAGTTGCCGACAACCTGGAGTCCCTGTCAAAGTCAGTTAATCTCCTCTGTGTCGAGTGGGCATGGCGCGCACACATCTGCTGCTGCTGGGCGTGATCACCTGCTGCACCTTCGCCAACGCACTTACGGAGATCGACGCAGGTGAGAGGTGACCTCGAAACGAACTTTGTTCTGGTCAGCATGCGCATGTTGTTCGCCAGCACCAGTAACAAGGAATAAACTAGAAGGTACAGGAAGCATCAGACGGTTGGCAAAAGCCAGTGGATCACGATCTGCAAGCAACTGCAAACATCCTTGGCATCCACTTTCCCTATCAGCGCATTCAAAACGATCGCCGATTGAAGACCGACATGCGGTGCACAGATACGGTTTGTGAGTTGCATTGCTGCCCACGCGCCGAAGCAGCGCCAAAGCACGCCAGCACATCACCTACAGCACAGCAGCAGCACAATGCTTGGCTCCCGGCCCAACTGCAACAACCACCAAGCCAAGGCACCTGGCAAACCATCAGAGCTCCTAACACACATCATATTGCACGCGCCGCAGGTCGCAAACTGCTGCAAGACTACGAAGGATTCTCCGTGGATGCAATAACACCTTACTTGGAGTACCTAGCCAACAAATGCGGTGACCCCTCAACCGTCAAAGGCAAATGCGACGCCATCAAACAGAAGTTCTGTGGCACTCGCGACACGAGTGAGGTGTTGTGCTGTGGCGCCAAGGACCCATGTGCTCTGCCTGACAAGAAGCCGGTCGCACGGTTCAGGAGCGCAAGCAGGTCAGCAGACTCTACTTTGGCAAACTGTACCCGATGCAAGAGACTATACATACCATTGAATGCTTATATTTGCCATAGCCATAACGCCATTGACACCGCCCCCCACAACCTCCAAAGCAAAAGACAAGGCGGCAACTCGAAGGTGGTTGTACAATGTGGTGAATATGCCTCACACGGCTCTGTGGGGGATCACAATGGAGCACATGCATTTCGCATGTGTTGTACTAGCTGTCCCGTCCAAAGTGAATGAAATCGTCCCAACCAGTGGCGCTCCTTTGCTAGACTAATGCTGCCGCTCAGCTTGAGTTGCACCCCAAGCCATGCCACACCAAAGGAACATACAAAGCAAGAGTTGATTGATGGTTATAATCACAGTGGTTAGGGTTTAGGGTGTAGGGGTTTACCCACAGTGGTCAGGGTTCAGGGTTTTGACCACAGTGGTTATAACCACTAATCAACTCTTTAGGGTTTAGGGTTTATAACCACAGTGGTTATAACCACTAATCAACTCTTGGTTTGTACTACAACGGTTCCTTTGGTGTGCAGTGGCTGCATGGTATCTAATGTGATTCAAAACAGGTGCACACATTTGATGTATATGCAGTGCTTGCCAATGACCTTAGAGTGCGTGCGACATGCCATAACATAGTCGGATGGCAATCCAGTGTTAGACCAGGCTGCAGTGCTGCATGTGCTTGTCAACAGGTACACCTGCGTGAGTCACCCGCAGTGCTTACCAACAGCTCCAACTTCCTTCATAAGCGATGCGATGTGATGCCAGAATAACATACTAACAGCAAGATACCATACTAACCTAGTGTCAACCGGCCTATGATGTTTGGCCTGAATGTAACAGGTACACCCGTGTGGGCTACCTGCAGTGTTCTCTGACAGCTCCAAATTGCACAACTGAAAACGAGGGTTTTACTGGTAGCTGGTGGCAGGGTTCAGGAGGCCCTCCTGCTGCAGGTAGGCTGTTATAACACACGTGGTAATGGCTACAATACCGTGTTATACCAGCTGAGTAATGTGTGTTATAACAGACCTGCCCTATTTTTGAGTGATGTTAGCACGTGAACCCTCCTGTCAAATCTGCAAGTCTGTGGTCATGGCTATATCACTGCAAAGTCAGCAATGTCTTTGCAACTGACTACAGATTCCACTTCTATCTCATGTTGGCTACAGGCATTGACCCAAAAAGCCTGGATCGATATAACACTTATGTCAGCTGCCGCACTGTCAACAATGAGTTGGATAAACCGATCAAATGCACCATCCCAACGGACTTATGCAAGCGCCCGGATGTGAAGTGCGAGGGGCAGAAAGTGACATTCTATGATATCAAAAATCTGAAGGCCAAGCGGGCTATATTTGTAGCCACGCCTGAGAAATGGTGGTTGCTGCAATTTGTGAGGCAACCACCTACCAAGGGAAAGTAGATACAACCGATGCAGATGGGACCTTGGATGTGTGGAGGGGTGCTACATTGAATTGACTTGAATGCAGATCTTGAGGGCCCTTTGCACCACCAAGCGTACGTGTCAATTGTCCAACGCAATAAGGCAACCACTCACCAATGGAAGTAGCCATGAAGTAGCTCGCAGATTTGTTGCAAGGTACTGGTGCATTATGGTGTTGCAGTCGTGTCGCATTGGTTAGTAACATTGGTTAGTAACCCCTAAGCTCTTGTCTATCTATGTCTGAGTTGCACAGGCATTAGATAGGTTGTGCAGGTTTACCAATAGCATAGTCCGATCTGGGGTACTGCCAGCAAAGCTAAGCTGGTTTGCACATACCGTGTGTGTACTACACAGCGCATGCTAGCATGATAGCATGCATCGATGCTGGGGCTAACCACATCATCTCGCACAGTACGTCTTTCGCTGCAAAGGGTCAGAGCACCCAATGTATGAAGCCTTCTGGAGCTGTCAATGTCATACTCAAATGACGAATTGCTGTGCTTCATCCTTCACAGTTAAACGTTCATGAGTTGGGATCATATATTTTGGCCGTGTATGTTACACAATGTATTTGGCAGTAAATCAGCTTGATTGTTAGTCGCAGTCTGGGTTTGCACATGAGGAATCCCCTTGCACACTTACTGTGTACTATTGAAATATTGCACGTTCCAAAGCTCGTGTTGACTTGCTATTCGCAGCTCAATAACTTATTCTCTCTGCATGTTTGCTGTGTTCATATTGCCTTGATAAGGCTGACAACTTCTTGTGTAGCTCGTACTCCTTGATAAGGCTGCATTCACATTGCTTTGATCCGCCAGTATATTTGCTGTGTAGATACAGCCGTGTTGAGGCTAACAAGGTGTTTCATGATGAGAAACTGTCAGCGCCAACTTTCATCCAGTGCTTGTTGTAGCGTCACTTGGTATGCAAAGAAGGTATCAACTCTGTGACTAGCCCATAGATCAGCTAGATTAGTACAATGACCATTGAATAAGTGTGTCAGGTTCAAATGACTCATGTTTGTTGAGGTGAAATAACGTATTGTGATTCAGCATCTAGCCAGTTATGTTGCCACCGTCCAGCTCCGGATTTTGCTAGGCTAAGGGCTCTCTGGGAGTACAAGTTGAGTCCTGTCACTGCAACTAGCTTCCTGAGTGATATTTCGCTGTGCTACAACACATGTTGTGTATATGCACGTCAACGATTTCCAAAAGTTGAGGAGTCCTCATTGCAGTTAGATAGTCTGATGCTTAGCCTTCAACTGAGTTCTTGATAACATTCAATGTTGCAGTTTGCTTGATATGGTTTGGTAATCTTGGCAGCCCTGTAGTGCTCTCAGGCGAATGGAATACGTTGGGTTTGGGTTGTATGAAACTGTGCCCTGATGTGTCTGTGCTTTGTATAGGCTTTGCACATAGTTGGCATGAACCAGTGGTCTGTTTCATCCATGCACCGTGCTATTGCATTCTCAGTGCACAATCAGGCTCCGTTACGCCCGCATCAACAGGTTTAGATTCTTCCCGACCACCTGGTTGATGACATTGCAATTTTGTTTGAGATGGTTGGTAGTCTTGGCAGTTCTATAATGCTCTCAGGCAGATAGATCCGGTTGGGTTTGTTCCTTGTGAAGCTGTGCACAGGTGTGTTCGTGCTTGTACAGGCTTTGCACATACTTGGCATGAACCACTGGTCCAGTGGAGTCTTTCGTCCGGATCCATGCATCATTAC
This sequence comes from Coelastrella sp. UTEX B 3026, assembly GCA_002588565.1. Taxonomy (NCBI): domain Eukaryota; kingdom Viridiplantae; phylum Chlorophyta; class Chlorophyceae; order Sphaeropleales; family Scenedesmaceae; genus Coelastrella; species Coelastrella sp. UTEX B 3026. The sequence goes on along the minus strand of NSMO01014330.1, from coordinate 9,583 downwards.
GCCGCCTGTGAGTTCTCCTTCTCCTGCACTGCTGTTGCATCGCTTGTCATGCTGCTTCTGCTGCCCTTGCCAAGTCCAGTCACCAGGGGGTCATTTAGGAAGGTTTCAGCATACGTCATCAGGGTAGCCTTGTTGTTTTGTGCTTATACAGGCTTCGCACATATTTGGCATAAACCAGTTGGTCTGTTTCATCCATGCATCCTCCCCATCGCATAATACATGCATCAACAGTTTGGTATCCTTCACGGCCACCGGTCACTGACAATGGCGACTTCCGGCTCTTATATGCTTGTGCTCTCCTCCAGCGTCACAACAGCCACAAAAGCTTGTACATGGGCATGTCAAATTGATATACATTCTCAGATCAAACTTGAAGTAATTGATGCATGTGGCCGCACGGTTCTGGCCCAGTACTAGTTCGGACGAGTAATGGCGCTCGGATGTCCACCTGGGAAGCTGTCTTGCACTGTCGTGATGATCGTCGTTTCTGCTGATGATGATGATTTCCAGGCTGGTGTGGCATCGTGACATCCCAATGCAGGGCCTGCTGACTCTCATCTTCATTTGCTCAAAGAGTCAGGCGTAACTGCTCATGCTGCCATGAAAGTAGCATCGGCCGGCAGATATCAATTGGATTCGCACAAGGCTTCGAACCTGACGGAGGGTCACAACAGTTTCGCATGGCGCTCACCTACAAGCGGCCGTTCCCCGGTTACATGTTTGAAGGCCAGTCGTAGGCTTGGTGTCAGGTTGGCATAACCGGAGTAGCGCCCATGTCTGGCCCGGATAGCCCGGGGCACCCACACCCGGCCGGCACCGCAAACCCTCGCTAGCGGCTCGCCCGGCTCCCGGAACGGTTACTTGCGCCGGTCACCGCAGCCAGTGGCGCTGTCAGGTGTTGCCACATGATGTATGCGCTAGCCGTACATGGTTGAACCAGGTCAGAAAGTGATCATGGCGCCATGCCGGCAGACCGGCAGGCAAGAAGTAAAATCGTACCTCATGTTCGCACCGAAGAAGGACAATAGCGGTGCTGTACTCCGTCGACGGACGTCCCTGACAGTGTCAAGTAGGCTGCTGCAGACACATGCACTGGCAGAGCACCTAGTGCCACGCTGCACCGGCTGCTGCAGCAGGGTGTGGGTCGCATGCAGTTGCTTTGTTGAGCAGACACTTATAACTGTTACAGGGCTGCCTCAAATACAGATCCCCGGCGCAGTCGCTTGCGGCTAGCGCTACCTATAAGATACTGTCATACCGCTTACATAATGCAAGCAGCCGGCACACGTACATGCCGCATGTACGCTTGAGGCAAAGCCAAGTAAGGCTTACAGAGGGAGCCTCAGAGTCCTCAAACCACAGCTATATCATGTAGCATGATGATATGCGCTTTATTTATTTACCTTTCAAGCATCGGCAGACCGTGTGAGCCTAGTGATGTTGCAACTTGACCGGACTTTACCGAAGCAGCATGGCAATGCACACACAAGCACAGCGACACAGACGTCCAGCCAAACACCCAAATACCTTGCAGAGAATACACTTAGTTATGCTACAAGATATATACCATACACCTGGCCTAAAGCTATGCACTCAGAAACAAGCAGCCGACTCGCATGCAACACCCAGGTGAAGCAAAGAACACACTCAGCTAGGGTAACTGATACATCAAACCTGGGTTTACTTGATGCGCCTCAAAAACAAGCAGCCAATTCTCATACAAAAAAGCAGGTCAAACAAAGAACACACTCAGCTGGGGTGACTCAGACTTTATGCCTGGGTTGTTGAATCATGCGCGGCAGAAACAACCAGCCGATTTGCATGCAACACCCAGGTCAGACGAACAACACACTCAGCTAGGGTCACTCAGACCTCCAGCATGTGCTACTTTACATGCGGCCCAGAAACAAGCAGACATCGGGATGTGAAACATCCTTCTCAAAACAAAGAACACGCTCAGCTGGAGTAACTCAGACTTGACGCCAGGGTTACCACATGTGGTCCAGAAACAAGTAGCCAACTCGTATGGGACACAGTGTCCCGGCAGGTCAAGCGAAGAACGCACACAGCTAGAGTAACTGACACTGCAAACTTCAAGCCTGGGTGACTTACATGCGCCCCAGAAACAAGCAGACACAAGGTATTTGAATTGTCCCTAAGGAGGCCTGCTCTAACAAAAAACACGCTATAGTACACGATGGAGATGCTGCTTGAGCAGCTGGTACAACAGCAAGCCGTGGCTGATACCCTCGCCTTTTGCCAACTACCATACACTAAAGGTTTTGTACAATACATGTCGACATGTTGAGATGTCTAAGTCTAACTACAACGCCATGCATTCTACAAGGCATTATGTTCGACTTCTAGGTGGGCTAACACAGTGCCCACATGCACATACAGCACAACTGGATAACAATACAGCCCAAGCCACATTGTGACCAATCCACACCGTCTGCACTGACCTGGGCTTTTGCTAACTACCATACAATGCATCTAGACGTGTCTAAAGAATACAGTGCCATGCATCTCCACGACTAATGTTGTTCTACACGTAGGCTAAAACAGCGCCCTCATGCCCATATGGCACAATTGCCAATACAGCCCAAGCCGCTTTGTGACAAGATGACGCCGTCAGCACTGACCTGCACACCAGGCACTGCAACCTTGGACAATCTCTAGCAAGTCCACCTGGTGCGTGCAAATACAAACACCTGGTGTGTTGGGGTTTAGCACAAACCCCTGGTGTGTTGGGGTTTAGTCGAACCCCTGGTGTGCTGGGGTCCATATCTCCTAGGGTTGTGACACAACCCTGCCTAGCAAAAGCCTGAGCCCCCAACCCTGCCCAACCGCCAAGCACCCTACCATTCGCCAGATGGTATAGCATGATGTGACGCCGACGCCGCTGCCATCGCTGCCACAGCAGCAGCAGCGGCAGCAGCACCACCGCTATGCCCCAACAAAACACTCCTAGCATGGACCCGGTTGTGCTGCCGATGCTGCACCGTGATATCTTGCGACTCGTAGAAGCTTTGTAACAGACTTTGGCTAGCTGCGACGCGGGAGGATAGATCCTCAGTTTCATTTGTAGGCAGGAAATCTGATCCTGCTGCTGAGTTTGCAAGTAAGCTTGCGCCGATCGCGTTTAACCCTAACCCCGGATACTGCTGCCCAAACTGTGACAGAGCAGCAGCAGCACTGGGACCGCCAGGGTACATGGTGCTGGGGTACAGCTGCAGCAGCTGCTGGCTGGGTAGCAGCGAGTACTGCTGCGAGTACCGCTGCTGCTGCTGCTGGGGTTGGTTGTACTGCTGCTGCTGCTGCCGTGATAATGGATGCTGGTACCTGCTGTGGCTAAGATACCTAGATGACATGCTAACACCAGGGTGCAGCAGCGGCTGCTGCTGCTGCTGCTGCTGCTGCTGGGGGTGTCGAAGGACCCCACTCAACCCTGCTCTGCCGCCGGCGGTTGTAGGCGCAATAGGCGGCAGCTGCTGCTGCGGCTGCATAGCTGCTGCATGCGCAGGCAGATCCTGCAACTGAGTAGTGTGCTTATCTGGACTCTGAGCAACGTCGTGGCTGCCGCTGTTGCTGGGACCTAAACCGCCATCTAGAACAGTAGATCGATCTGGCGGACTAGAACCTAAACCGCCTAAGCCCGCACCCATACCGCCCTCAAGATCCTGCTGCTGCTGCTGCCCTGGTTGCTGATAATAATTTGGGTGTCTCAAAGCAGGCGGTTGATCAGCCACACCAACCCATATGCTGCTGCTCCCTGTACCAATGTTCACAACATGCTGCTGCTGCTGCTGCTGCCGAGGTGAGCTGGCAGCAGCAGCAGCACTGCTGCCACCATGCTGCTGCCACAGCACGGACTCATCTAAACCACCGGGACCATGCCCCTGCTGACTATTAGGGTTTGAGTTGGCTATGCCCCCGTATGCAGATGCAGATGATCCAGATCCGCCATGCTGCTGCTGCTGCTGCTGCTGCTGGCCGGGTACTGCTGCCGCCGCTGCTGCCATGTGTACAGATCCAAGGGTATTGAGCATCCTGCGTCCAGCTGGTGATGGCTGCCAAGTGGGGTATGTAGCCACGAATGTAAGGAAGCTCTTCTCCATTTTGCCCTGTATACAATACCACAGCAAACTATTAAATTCTACCTAGCCACAGCCACAGCCAATTGCGAGAGTCCGGTGGAGCAGGACCAGGGCACAATATGCTCACAAAGCTTGCTTGTGAGTTTGGGGTGTACAGGTTGATGAACCACAACAAGCTCAAGCTATTGCCAGCTGGGATACGTAGCCACAAATGTCAGGAAGCTCTTCCATTTTGCCCTGTATACAACACCAACGCAAACTGTCAGATCCTACCTAGCCACAGCCACAGCCAATCGAGAGAGTCTGGTAGAGCACGACCAGGGCACGATATGCTCACAAAGCTTGCCTGTGACTTTGGGGTCTACAATTTGATGAACCGCAACTGGCTCAATCCATTGAGCATTTCTCAAAAGCAGCGAACGCCCTGCCACACACATAAGCATATGCATGACCACCACTACACGATATCATGGATACAAGAACCACAAGCTATATACATATCATCATGCAGTACTGCATGTGACACGTCTTCAGCAAAGAAACACCACAGAGGCATTGTTAATACAGCGCCTTCCGGCTGTATATACAGCACATTCAAACTGGTAGCAAAACTGGTTGTAAACCGCTTTCTTAGGCACTAGACAGCGAGCCAGCGAATGACTCATGAGGTGTCACGCCTTGTGATTGCAAATTGTATGGGTGCCCCACACAGGACTCCAACCTGCGACTCTCATAGCCAAAGCTTTACCACTGAGCTACCTGGGGATTTACACACCTGTTTGCTTCTGAGTCGCTTTTCCGCATGTGTTGGCGCCCCGTACTTGCCGTTGCCGTGCCTACTGAAGTCAAAGGCAGCTAAACTGCAGATGTCCCCGACACCTTCCACACGGGTGGTGTTATCGTTTACAAACTGCAATATGGCACCTGCACAACAACAAACAAGAAAGGGTGTGCTTACAGCATGTGCTTACATCGTGTGCTTACAAACATGCCAGTAGTAGAAGATTTGGAGCAGGCCGGTGTTTGAGATTTGTAGAAGGCAGCTGCATGTACAGGATAAGCAGCAATAGCAACGTGTGTATCAACTGTCAACAGATGGAGTGGGTGAGAGGGATGTCAAAAGGAGCTGAGCTACAGATGTCGTCGGCAACTTCAACACAAGATGTAGAAAGTCACAAACTGCCATCTGTACTTCCCTGTTTCAGCTGCAAATGCCGTGCAGAGCCAGCTATTCAGAGGATGTCGTCAATATAATCTGAAGACTTTACGCAATTGTCGGTAGATGAAGCAGTTGTTGCTTCTGAACTCACCAATTCCGAATCATAGAAACACTCTGTAAATCCAACTGTTTTTGACCTATCTGGCTGCTTGCGACAGCAGTCTGCTCGATGCAGTACACTCATTTGATCTTTGGCTATGCTCTGCCCAATTGTGGGCGTTTTCAGTCACATCCGAATTTGGCCTTTCGCATTCCTATGGTAACATATTATCATTACTCCGATTACTTGTGCTTCAACTTGTTTGATCCATCAATCCATCCAAGAAGTAAGCTGTAGGACATGCACATGCACATGAACAGGCACTAAACCTTGAAAGCTGTCTACCAATCGCACCTGCACAACGTGGTAAGCTGTATGCCAGTATAAACGGCGTCAGCAGCACACTCGCCAATTCCTCCAGGAACAGTAACACCTTGTACGTGAACATACTGTTAACTGACTGCTGAACTTCAGCTGTATGGGCTCGGCCACGCCAGTGGCGGGGCAAGTAGTGTGTATGCAGTACCAGCTCGGCCATTGCACGCTCAGGGTCAAACGCTACTGGCGTGTCGTTGATGAAGCTCCGACTGCAGGAACAAAGAAAAGACAGGCGATAGACTTACGATACGTTGGGAATGGAGCCCAGAATGGGTCGGAACAAACGAGCTCGCCCTGGTCGTCTATGAAGCTCCGACTGCAGGAACAACAGAAACAGGGGCAGTAGTGTCACATACATTGCGCTTGAAACCATGAAGTGGGCTTCAACAAACAATACAACTTTCTGGTAAAGCCACTAGTGATGTGTGGTGCCGGGGTATACCTAAAGGCATGTAGGGTAAATCAGCCTGACACACGTACCTGATTGTGGGCAGTATCCCGGTCACGGCCAGCCACCACACAACGTTCCTGCCACCAAGTGGTATTACCACTTGTAGAAACTTCATAACTAGCCGTTTGAGGGCGCAGCCACAAACCCCATCACTACCGGATGACTCAGAAGACTAAACCAGCAAAGACATGTTGAAACAATATTTGATGCATACAAAATCTTGTGCATGCATGCATGCTGAAAATGCATACAATTTTCAGCTTACTGAGAACAGCAGTGCTGAAACACGTACCTGATTGTAAGCAGTATTCCTGTGAGTGCCAGCCACCACACAACGTTCCTGCCACCGAGTGGTACCTCCAGCAGGTTCTCATCCAGTAGGGATAAGCCCAGCAGGAGTGCAGCAAAACTACCAGCCACAAAGGACACAAACTTGGCGATCTGCACAGCGAGAAAAACAAGTTGTTTCAAACAAGAGGACCAGCTGATCGTAAATGCACCGTCGCTGAAAACATGCACAATGTCTTATAACCTCTTACTCAGTATGGCATGGTGGTGAAGATGATTATATGCGGTGGAGCCAAACAAAGCAGGAGCGCCCTGAGATGAGATTGAGTGCTCGACTTGTTTCCTGTCTGATCTATCCATCTGTTTTGCAAACTGTGATGCTATTGGGTGTGGCCAGTGCCATCAAAAATGGTGAGGTATCCACGTAAGTTCTCTCTCACATGCCTGTTGATGACCGAAGGTCGAAACCAATAGCCAACGTGGACTTCATGAGCGACAGACAACTGTTGTGAGCCACTCGTAGAAGTCATTATCAGCCCTTCGTAAGCAAGCAATAGACACATACAAGTACACACCTGGCTGGCCATTGGGGATGGAAACTGCCCCACATATTTTACAGCTGCTTCATAGCTGGCATCCAGTCTGTGCTGCACGTAATGAGGCAGCTCATTCAGTTCTCGAAGCCGCCAACGGGCCAAACTACTCCAACGTCTACTGCCTAAGCTGCCTGCAAAATGTTGAAGCAGCAGCAGAAGCAGCAGGAGCAGTAGTAATATATCAATGAACCAGCAAACCAGAACCTAAGGTACCTGAAGTTAGCTGTCATACAGATATCATGGTGCGCATCTGCTGTTGATGGGAAGATATGTAAGAGGGCTGTCTTTTCATATCAGCCAGGGCATGTTTTTGCCATCGTGATATTGAGGTATAGGAGTCATAGGTGTTGTCATATCGTGGCACAGTGTGTGCTATGTGTCGGATGCAGCACCTCAACTTATACCAGGGCTTGCCAAACCCCTCTGCAGTACTCTTGAGAAGCAGTAGAACTCATGCGGCTGAGATCTAGATATGCAATTATTCCTTCTTAACCTGAATGTTATGACAGCCACAGTCACCATCTTCTAAGGCAACATCGCTCAAGCACCCTAGCACTAAGGGTAACCACTATCAACCTCCATATGCTGCAATAGTAGGCCAGCTGACTGATTTGCCCACCTGGACTGTGATAAAACCGCTCTGCATGTTTCATGAAGAAATATATCACCAGGAACAGCAGCAGGAAGGGACTCAACACCAGATTCACTGCTGCAGCTGCTACCAGCCGCTTGCGCAAGCGACCTTCATCCATTATGAAATCCTGCAGGAACATCAAGCACACACTTGTTCTTCATAACAAGAAGATAAAATATCTACAACCTTACAGAAAACCACTTCTTGCATACTTTGGAGCGTTCTTGTTGAACCATATCTTTCAATTGGCCTTCAGCAATGCATGGATGGCCTTAGAAGCACCTGGTTGTCACTGTCTAAGCAGGCTTGCTGCCTGTTGGTTTGTTTCAGGATACGTCAGCAGGCAGAAGTGAGAGGAGTGCACTGTCACTAAACTGTGCACGACAGGCACACAATTATAGGCCTTCAGCAACGCAAGGTTGTCACTGTCTAAGCAGGCTTACTACCTGTTGTTTTGTTTTAGTATACGTCAGCAGACAGAAGTGAGAGGAGTGCACTGTCACTAAACTGTACACACCTTTTGGGCCTCCAGCAATGCATAGCTGTTACTTGTCAAGCAGGCAGAGATGAGCTTGTTGCCTTTTTGGATCGATAAATACACCACGGCAGGCAAGGCTGAGAGGAGTGCACAGTTGCTCGACCACAAGATGATGATCTCGTGCTAAGGTGCGCTCGATCGCTGTGCTCACCACACCTTGGTCAATCACACATTTGATTGCTGTGCTTATCTGTCTAATGTGAACCTGTGTTTACCTGTCTGATGTGAACCTGTGTTTACCTGTCTAATGTGGAAGTGTTCATCAAACATTGGGTCCAGTATACAGAGATACAGATTCCATTCCAGGGTCTTCGTGAGCATGAACCGCCGACCAAGCACTGGCCCACAACCTCTCACATACAGTGCTAGCACGCCAGCGTTCAACATGCCTGCATGCACACGAAAAGGCACATGAACAGCTCGTTAAGATGGCCATAGAGCTATAGCTGGTGCGTAGCTTGTATGTAGGGAGCTCGGTGAGGAAGACACATCATTGAGGAGACAAATCTGCGACCGCAGGCTTGCCAGGGTTTGCTAGCTTGAATTAATTGAACCTGGGACTGACTGAGGTGCATGTGCAGCCCAGGAAGCTCCACTTGGATTCATACCCCTGCTTGTGCCTTGTTTTGAATGCAGAATCTTTCCACTTCGGTCGGTACACTTGCTTGTGCCTGGTTGTGGCGCGTTCATCATGACCAAGCATAGAGATGATTCATTTGCCCCTAGTTACCGGCTGGACTGCTGTGATGGTAGCTTTTAATCCGATCCGAGTGTTTCATGGGAGAAGCTACTACCCTCATGAAGCCACGCTACAGGGCAAAACCCCCGCAGATATACGAGGACTGGCACCCAAGACCAGTGACGCTAGCTCTGGTGAACATCACGAGAAATGAAGCACATACCTATCAAGTAGTTCTCTTTTCGCATGATGCGGCCCACAATATCCAGTTCGTCCAAGTCCCTCACTGCACAGAGGCGAGTTGTGCCTTGAACCAGCACCAGCCGATGTAACAGCTCACTCCAGGTCATCATGCGGATCTGTAGAACAGCAGCAGACACGACTGTTTTGCAATTCCCCTCGAGCTTCAGGGCTCTAAACCTTGGGCACGGATGTGCAACCAGAAGAACACACAGTGCAGATGCAGCTGCCAATCCGCTGTACTGTGTTACATTCGCTTTTCTGGCATATAAGAGCCGCCGACCATGAGTATGGGCTCTAAACACGCACGTCTGCCCAATAATGCCATTTCGCCGGTTTCGTTTTGTTACATGGGAGAGCTACTTCGCTCATGAAGCCACGCTACAGGGCCACCCCCGCCGATATACGTGACCTGGCATCCAA